>PVJD01016071.1:0-22659 GCA_004026545.1 Mormoops blainvillei | reverse complement strand
AATCATCTCTCCCCTTTCTTTCATTTATGTTTCCTTTTGTGTATCCCTGGCCAGAGTCCAGATTCTGGGCTACCTGAGGCCAGGGATTGCATCATATTCAACTTTCTCTCTCACTCCCTCTCTCTCTCTCATTAAACCCAAGTATGATCAATAATATAACCTAAATAAATATCTCAGAAGTGAATGAATGAGTGAATGAGTAATTAAATTATAACTCATACTAATAGTTTAATCGATTCTTTTGCCTGCTTGACTGGTAATATTACAATTATATTTTTTTGGTTTAAAATCATGGAGGTCCCAACCTGATGAAAAGAGAAAAACAGAACTGCTGGACGTGTCTTGAATGAAATATGGATTATTTAAAAAAACATTTATCCAATAATTAAAATTGAGAGATTTCGCAAAACCTCTAAATCTAACTTGTCTTAAAAGATACTGAAAAATTTTGCAACACTGGGCCTGTGTTATCCCATGGCAATCGTGTGCTCGGTGCTTGAATTGAAGAATTTACCCTTCATGGCGAGGACATGCTTGCTCCACATCACTGCAGCCTCTCCTTACACACACACACAAGCTGACACTGGGCCTGTAACTCTCAATTTCTTACCAGTCTGTTTTCAATAAACATATTGACATGAGTCTATAAACGCTTATGTAAAACATTAAATCTATGAGGAATAGATGTGTTATTTCTTTCTTCTACATTCTCTTCTTTGGCAGATTGTTACACAAAAGAAACATTTCATAATATATACTTGCAAATGCTTCAGGAAATCTCACATTAGAGGACTTATGTTTTTAATACCACTTTCTCACATCTATTACAAATTTATCCTCCATTCTTTTATTTTTTAATACCACTAACCACCCAGCAACGTATTTATTTTATGATTTATTTGTCTTGGTTAAAGACAACCTTGTCACCAAGTAAAAATTTTATTACACCTTCCCGAATTTGTTTGGTCTTGACTCCATAAATAATTGGGTTCATTGTAGGCGGCAGTAGCAGATAAAGGTTGGCCACGATGACGTGTATATGGTGTGGGATATTGTGTCCTCCAAAACGGTGGGTGAAAAAGGTGAAAAAAGCTGGGACGTAGGTGATCACAATGGCACAGATATGAGACGTACATGTGCTGAAGGCTTTGTGACGAGCATCTGTGGATGACAGGCTCACGACAGCTCGCAAGATCATGGTGTAAGACACGGAAATGCAGCAGATGTCAAACACACCAATAAGGAGAGCAACCATCAGACCATAAATAGCATTAATCTTAAAATTGCCACAGGACACCTTGGCCACAGACATGTGGTCACAGTATGTATGGGGAATGAAGTTACCATGGCAATAGGGCAGGCGCTTGGTGAGAAATGTGAATGGGATGATGAGCATCACACCCCTTAGGAAGGTGGCAAGACCAGCCTTCGCAATGGCAGCATTGGTGAGGATGGTGGAATAACGTAAAGGGTAGCAGATGGCCACATAACGGTCCAGGGCCATGAGCATAAGCACCCCAGACTCCATCCCTGTCAACATGTGGACAAAAAACATCTGGGCCAAACAGGCATTAAAATCAATCTCCTTGAGGTTGAACCAGAATATGCACAGCATATTGGGCACAGTGGTGGTACACAAGGTGATATCTGTGAAGGAAAGCAGGGCCAGGAAGTAGTACATGGGCCGGTGCAGGGCCTCCTCATGGCTGATGAGGTAGATGAGCCCACAGTTCCCCAGGACAGCAAGGATGTACATGAAGCAGAATGGCAGGGAGATCCAGATGTGCACAGCTTCCAGCCCAGGAACACCATTCAAGATAAAGAATTTAGGGATCAGGCTGGAGCTGTTGGTTGCACACATAATGGCTGACAACAGATGGGCATTTTACTTTCTTTAGAAGTGGTAGTTTCCTGGACAAGGAAATGATTCAAATGAGAATAAAGAGTTTGGAAACCAAATGTAAAACAAACAAACAACAAACAAATATCTCAATAATATTTTGAATGAGAAGTGATTAAATTTCCTTGAAGTCACATTGTCAAGCTGTGCATTCCATGCCTAGTTTGTGATATTGACAAATTGTTTAGCCATGTTTTACCACAATTTTCTCAAGATGAAATGGGGATAATAATTGTACAAGCTCAGAAAGTTTTATTAACGGTTTATGTAATGTGTTAAAACTGTGTAGTATATAGTGAATGCTCAATAAATATTAGTAGTAATACTACCATTGTTAATACTATTAGTATCATTTCCCACCTCAATATAAAGCATCCCATGTGATCGAACTTACCTTGATTAATATATTAAGGAAATTCAAATGAAGTTGCTCAACACTGCTGTAATTCAAATGCCATTGTGCACTTTAGGGTGGGAAATGTAGATTTTAAGATTTTGATAATTGTAATTACATAGGGTGATTGGTAAATGAACTTTAAAAAGGAAATGCTAGTTACTAGGGTCTCCAAGATGAGATAGGGTATGTGGCAGAACAGTTGCAATTGATAAACCTACAGAAACTGTCAAGAAGAAGAAAGGCCACCTCTCACTGGGTTTATGGTTTAAAACCAGCAGAGACCACCTTGGTCCAACATGGTGACTAATTCTGCCTAACAGTAACCCCTCATTAAACCGCATTAAACATTCATTGTAACACATCATCATGCTGCTAAATGACACACTTATGAAACACCATGATGAGAAAAAGAAAGCCCATAAAAGGACACAAAAAGGCTCACAAGGCTCTTTTAATAATCTCCACCCTTTTCCTGGGAATATCCTGAATATACCTCTTATTTAATACCCTACCCCAATAAAATGAACCTCAATAAAGGAAGCAAATTCTGGTAAGGGCGGCTGTTCTGTCTGTGGAATATATCACTGTCTGCCTCACTGCTTCACTAATAAACTCATTCTCGCTTTAAACTCTGTGTTGACTTGTGTTTGAATTCCTTCCTGTGTAAAGCCAAGAATCCACAATGGGTCACAGACCTTTGGGTTCCTGGATTCCCAGAATGCCTGCATGAAGAGGCTAAAATATATTCTCACATTTTAGGCTCAAAATATTATAAATGTTTCAACCCTGTGTTGAAATCCATGGCATCTTGTCCAGTTAGATCCCTGAAAAGCTCCTGCGAGTCTAGGTAACTAACTATGTTGGCATTGGAACTTCTGCAATGAGAACTGGTGTGCATGAGATGCCATCTCTAATGTTTACCTCTTTCTAAGGTAGCCAGAGGGTGCTAGAGCCACTAGACAAAAGAAAAGACCAGATTACCAGGGTAACAGTGGAGGAAGAATTTGTAGCTTGGTGCATTTGGCTTAGAAACTAAAACTGATCATCCATCATGGAAAGCTCTCAGGTCCTTCCATGCATCAACACCGTATAACTAAATTTATCCACACTCAAGTCATAAGCAAACAAACAGATAAACTGAGTGCCAGTTCTTTTTTTTCTCTCCTCTTAGTAATTTTTCTTTACACCCTTCCTGCTAGTCCTTTCTGAAAGGTGCACTTGAATTCTGCTAATAGAATATACTCAAAAGAAGAAAAAAAAGAGATGAGTGTCTTCTTTCTGAAAATATGGGAGCAGAGCTTTATTGCATGCTTACTTATAGATACATGGACACTCAGGCTCTATGAGTTTCAAATACTAACTAGCTGGATGGACTTGAACAAGTCTCAGCCTTTCTTTTTACAATTTTCATGACTTTTAAAGGGGGTGGGGGAGTGATAAGAGTACATACAGAGGTGTTAGAATGGTTCAGTGAGAACTCTCAATATGGTACGTGGCATCCGGTAACTAATCAGTGTATGTTATCTGTTAAAATAACAGGTAATTGCCACATTATGTGCTAAAACCTATTTATTTAGCAGATGTTTATTAATTGTCTTTTCCATGCCAGGTGTCATTCTAGTTTCTAGGGATACATTAGTGAACCAAACAGACAAAACCCTTTCCACTCACGGAGCTAATATTTTATGGGGTTTGAATCCAATATTCAAAGTTACAAAAAATACCATGAACATAAATTATAATCCTCATTTTATATATGAGCAAATATAAGTTCAGGATGAGTAAATAATATGTCCAAGTCTACAAATATTAAAAACTGATAGAACCATGATTCAAATGCAGGTGATTTTTGATATTGAAGCCATGGGTTTAATCAATCTATATCTGTTGTCCTAACTTATTTTAATTCTGAAATATAGCTGCCTAAATTGAGCATAACAAGCTTAAACAAATCATGATGACATAGGAGAAAGCTAATTCTTAATAATAATAATAATAGAATCTTAGCAAAGAGACAGAATAAATGTATAAAGTTGCAGAAAGTCAGTCTTTAACTAAGGGAGAACCTACCTGTGAGAGAGAACATATCTGTGTGATAGCCTGTCTTATTCCTGGACTTGTTTGCAGAGACAGAGTTGTATGGAAAGATGTCTACATGGAAGCCCCTTCCAGAAATTCCTCGCAGTGCCTTGTAGGATTCAAGTCTAGCCTACAGATACTTGCCCACAAAGACCAAATCCACTGAAAGCAGTTTTGAATATAGATATACATTAATTCAGGAAAAACCTCTTTGTTTCCTCTTGTCGAAGTCCACTGTTGCCTAGATTTCTCTATCTTCATTAAATTATGAGGTAATTTAAAATTTATTTCACAATTAGGGGCATGTTGCTTTTTTTCTTAATTCCAAAGCAAATGGTCATCTATTCCAACTGGAATAGGAAAAACATTGAGTCTCCAATCTACCACATCTCAAACACTTGTATTTCTTGTACTGTAAGCTTTATTCACATTTGGGAAAAACATGAGATTTTGTTAATCATCCACACTCACCTCAGTGTTGGCAAAGACAAGGCTCTTGGGCATTGCTTAGACTTCTGAGCATCAAAGAATTCTACAGCAACCAGTTCTTCCTCTGCATAGCATTTCTGTACCCTTTAAAGATTCTCTGGACTTGAGTTCCTATACCTGATGGGATCGCCACAGTAAATGTCCCAAAAGGCTCTGGGGAGAGTAAAGATCCTTTGGGACTTTTGATATTATTTCTATATTTATCAACTTTTTAAGCAGTAGTAAAAATACAAAACAATAAGAGTATTAATGTTAAATATTTTCCTCCATGTGTGTATTCTAATGGAGTTCTGAGATCCATAAGGGTTATTTTTAATTAATCTGGATTTATAAAATAATGGTCTAAGAATATAATCACAAAATTTCCAAAATGTATTCACACTTATAATAACAATCTTAACTGTCTCACCTCCATAAATATATGTGTTCAATGCATATATGTGTGTATATATATATCTATATATCTATAAAGTTTCATGGAACTATATATGTATATGTATATTTATATGTAATAAATTTTATGAAACTATATAGCTATAACTATTGATATCTATATTTATATTTATCTATATAGAGAGAAAAAGTGAAAGTGACAGTATATACAGAGACAGAAAAAAAGACAATACATATCATATAAGAATAATAGAAGAGTTCTGTGTCCAGTTTACACTATATCCTGAGTTTACTGGATAAATTAATGAATAAACAAACATACATGCACACAGGCAATAGTACGTGAATTTGATTTTTGAAGGTTGTAGCACAAGAGTTTTGCATATGTTTTACATATATTTTATTGTGAAGAAGACTGATCCCAAAAGGACTGGAAAACAAATTGCAATAATTTTTTGTCATTCCAGATGGTGACTATATAAAGATTCCTGTTAAACTCAGAGCAAATGTCGAAAACCTCTTTAAGTGAGCCATTGAAAGTGTATCACAAAACTCTCCATACTGTTACTCTAACACATTATTGGGTAAAATGTAAAATTATATAACTACTTTGCAGAACAGCTCATTAGTTTCTTATTAATTATACATGTATCAATTCCATGATCCAGTAATTCCATTCTTAGTTTTTTAAAGAAGGTATATAAAACATGTGTCCAAAGAAAAGACTTATAGTGCTTATATAACCCAAATATTAATGAAGGGAACAAGAATGTGTGGTATGTTCATATATGGAACAGAAATAATAAGAAACATTATTTTTTATGCAACAGAATGCATAAATTTCAAAAACATTATATTGAGCCAATAAACCCAGACACACACACACACACACACACATACACACACACATACACAAATATTGTATGAGTTCAGTTGTGTGCAGTGAAAAGCCTGGCAAAACCAATCTAAGGTGATAGAAGTGACCTGGGAAGGTTCCCTCACTCCAGGGGGAGATGATGACTCATAGGAGCAAAAGGGTAATTTCTGGGATGACAGGCATGTGTTTTATTTTGTTTTGTGTGGCATTACTACTAAAGCTTATAAAATTTGGGGATAATGGGGGAAAGAAGCAGAAAGGCCTTCAAGGAGCATTTATAAAGGACCCATGGACAAAACCAAAGGGGAGTAAGATTGAGGGCAGGAGGTGAAGGTAGGGGAAGTGGTGGCAGGAAAATGGAGATAATTTTACTTGAACAACAATGAAAAAAAAAAAGAAGTTTTAAATGAAGCATACTTTCTTGTATGTGAATTATACCTTAATTGCATAAAACACCCCGAAACTGGCCTAATGAAAGGAATATAAAACATACAGTAAGTACCACACTGAGTAAAATGTTGGAGGCATCCTTCTGTGATCAGAAATAACCTAGGGTAACAACAATAATTTCTATTCATCGTTGTATTAAAGTTCCATCTAGTGAAATAAGGTCGAAAATAGTAACAAATAAATATAAATAAAACTGTAATTCTTACAGATTATGTACACAGAAAAGCTAAAGCTACACATGAATTATTAGTCTTATTACATTAAAAATGTCACTGAAAATAGGGTTACTAAAAATAAATTTATTAATAACCTAGTAACACATTAGAAAATTAAAGTTAAAATGTGATACCTTTTAAAGTAGTTTCAAATACCTAGAATTTAATTTAACTAATGATTGAAAAATCTTTAGCCATGCAGAAGTCTTTTCATTTTGATGATGTTCCATTTGTTTATTCTTTCCTTTATGTCCCTTGTTTTAGGGCATATATCAGTGAAAATATTCCTGCATGGAATATCTGAGATTTTCCTGCCTATGTTCTCCTCCAGGACGTTCATGGGGTCATGGTTTATATTTAAGTCTTTTATCCATTTTGAATTTATTGTTGTGTGTGGTGTAAAGAAAACATCAGCAAAATGAGAAGGGAAACAAATATATGGGAAAATATATTTGCAAATGATACTTCAGACAAGGGTTTGATCTACAAAATACATGAAGAACTCACATAACCCTTCTCCAGGAAGACAAACAATCCAATTAAAAAATGGGCAAAGGACCTGAACAGACACTTCTCCAAGGTGGACATAAAGAGGGCCCAGAGATATATGGAAGGATGCTTAGCATCACTAACCATCAGGGAGATGCAGATTAAAACCACATTGAGATACCACTTCACACTGGTCAGAATGACCATCATAAACAAATCAACAAACAATAAGTGCTGGTGAGGTTGTGGAGAAAGGGAACCCTAATACACTGTTGGTGGGAATGCAGACTGGTTCAGCCACTATGGAAAACATTATGGAATTTCCTTAGAAAACTAAAAATGGAACTGCTTTTTGACCCAGCAATTCCACTTCTCGGATTATACCCTAAGAATCCTGAAACACCAATTCTAAAGAACCTATGAACCCCAGTATTTGCAGCTGCATAATTTACAATAGCCAAGTGTTGGAAGCAACCTAAGTGCCCATCAGTAAATAAGTGGATCAAAAAGCTGTGAAACATTTACACAGTGGAATACTACTCAGCAGAAAGAAAGAAGGAACTTCTACCCTTCACAGCAGCATGGATGGAACTGGGGAGCATTATGCTTAGTGAAATTAGCCAGTCGGTGAAAGACAAATACCATATGATCTCATCTATAAGTGGAACCTAATCAACAAAACAAATAAGCAAGCAAAATATAACCAGAGACATTGAAATAAAGAACAAACTGACAGTAACCAGAGGGAAGGGGCAAAGGAGGTAATGAGGGAAAAGAAGGGAAGGGTTGTCAAGGAATATGTATGAGGGAAACATGGACAAAGTCAAAGTGGGTAGGATCGAGGGTGGGAGGTGGGGATGGGTGGGGAGTGGGACAATGGTGGGGGTAAAATGGAGACAACTGTCCTTGAGCAACAATAAAAAAAAAGAAAAATTTCCACTGAATGCTATAAGAAAAAAGCTATGTTCATAAATTGGAAGATTAAATATAGTACAAGATGATAGCGTGGTGATTACCAGAGGGAAGGAGGCATGAGGGGAGGTAGAAAAGTGTAAAGGGGGGTATAAATGGTGACAAAAGGAGATTTGACTTTGAGTGTTGAACACACAATACAATATACAGATGACATATTATAGAATTGTACATCTGAAATTTATGTATTTTTATTAACCAATGTCACTGAAGTAAATTCAATAAAATATAATTATGTTATAGGTAACCTGATCACAAAGTGTTTTATAAATTTAATAAAATGTCAGACTCCAACAATTATTACTCATTTTTTATTTTAAAAAAAACATGAAGCTAAAAAGAGTGACTTTGGCAAGATTGTGGAACAGGAATTTTCTGTCATCATATCCACAAAGAACAGTGATTTTGGCAGTCGCTCATGAAGGAGACTCTGGAGATACGATTTTCTTCTTTTGTCATTATTGTAATTCAAATATTTTAAAACCATATATTGTGATGAGTCTTTTGAAGTACTTTTTTTCTTAGTATGGGGTACACATTTTAAATTTGCACACATGCATCAATATTAACTTGAGATCCATTATTTTCTCTATGCCATTGAGAACTGTTTATGTTCCAGTCCTTCTGAGCTATGCTTTATTGGAACAAATGAGGTTTACTTTTAAAAATTTTTATTGAATTTATTGGGGTGACATTGCTTAATAAAATTATGTAGATTTCAGGTGTACAGTTCTATAGTACATCATCTCTATATTGCATCATGCATTTGCAACCCAAAGTTGTCTGCTTACATCGCCATTTGCCCCTCTTTATCCTCTTCTACCTCCCCCAACCCCTTTTCCTCTGGTAATCACCATGCTGTTGTCTGTGTCTATGAGTTTTTTTCTTTGCTTAATTCCTTCACCTTTTTCCATTCAGCCCCCTAATCCCTCTGCCCTCTGACAGCTGTCAGTCTGTTCTCTGTGTCCATGAGTCTGTTTCTATTTGTGAGTTTATTTATTACACTCCACATATAAGTGAAGTCATATGATATTTGTCTTTGCCTAACTGGCTTATTTTACTCTCCAGGTCCATCCATGTTGTCAAAAAAGGAAGGTTTCCTTCATTTTTTAGGGCCCAGTGGTATTCCATTGTGTAAATGTACTACAGCTTTTTTTATCCACTCATCTATTGATGGGCACTTGGGCTGCTTCCAAATCTTGGCTATTGTAAATAACACTGCAATGAACATAGGGGTGCATATATTCTTTCAAATTAGTGTTTTGGGTTTCCTCAAATGTATTCCAGAAGTGGAATCACTGGGTCATAAGACAGTTCCATTCTTAATTTTTTGAGCTAACTCCATACTGCTGTACAGTGTCTGCACCAATCTATGTTCCCAACAACAGTGCATGAGGATTCCCTTTTCTGCACATACTCACCAACACTTGTTGTTTGTTGACTTATTGTTGATAGTCATTCTGACAGGTGTGAGGTGATATCTTATTGTAGTTTTAATTTCACTTCCCTGATAATTAGTTACATTGAGAATCTTTTCATGTGTCTGTTGGTCATCTGTATGTTCTCTTTGAAGAAGTGTTTATTCAAGCCCTTTGCCCATTTTTCAATTGCATTGCTTTTTTATTGTTGAGTTTTATAAGTTCTTTATATATTTTGGAAATTAACCCCTTACCAGATGTATCATAGGCAAATATAGTCCCCCTATTAGTAGGCTGTCTTTTCATTTTGTTAATGGTTTCCTTTGCTGTGAAAAAAAAACTTTATAATTCATTGTAGCAACATTTTTTTTGTTGTTGTTTCCCTTGCCTGAGGAGATACAGCAGAGAAAATATTGCTATGAGATGAGTCCCAGATATTACTGCCTATGTTTTCTTCTAGGGTTTCCATGGTTTTGAGTTTGAGATTTAAGTCTTTAATCTATTTTGAGTTTATTTTTCTGTATGGTATTAGAAGGTGGTCTAGTTTCACTTTTTTTTTTTGCATGTATCTGTCCAATTTCCCAGCACTGTTTATTGAATAAAATATCTTTACCCCATTGTATAATTTTGCCTTCTTTGTCAAAAATTAATTATCCATGAAGATGTGGGTTTAATTCTGGGATCTCTATTCTGTTCCATTGATCTATATGTTTTTTTTCAATGCTCTTTTGATTACTATGACGTGGTAATGTAATTTGTTATCAGGTAGCACAGTTCCTCCAATTTTGTTCTCCTTTCCCAAGATTGCGGTGTCTATTCAGGGTCTTTTTGTGGTTGCATATAAACTTTTGGAATACTTGTTCTAGCTCTGTGAAATACACCATTGGTATCCTGATAGGAATTGCATTGAATCTGTAGATTCCTTTGGGTAGTATGGAAATTTTAACAATGTCAATTCTTTCTATCCAAGAACATGGTACATAATTCCACTTACTTGCATCTTCTTCAGTTTCTTTCTTTTGTGTTTTGTGATTTTTCTGAGTATAGGATTTTACATCGTTGGTTAAATTTATACCTTGGTATTTTATAATTTTTGATGCAATTGTGAGTGAGATTGTTTTCTTAGTTTCCCTTTCTGATAGTACATTACTGATATATAAAAATGAAACTGATATTTGGATATTTATTTTGTATTTTGCTACTTCATTGAATTCATTTACCAGTTCTAGTAATTTTGTGGAGATCTTTAAGGTTCTCCCTATATACAGTATCGTGTCATTACAAATGCTGACAGTTTTACTTCTTCAATTCCAGTTTGGATGCCTTTTATTTCTTTTTTCCCCCTGATTTCTGTGGCTAGGACTTCCAGTACTATGTTGAATATGAGTGGTGAAAGTGGGCATCCCTGTCTTGTTCCTGATCTTAAGGGAAACACTTTTAGGGTTTTGTACATTGAGTATGATGTTGGCTGTGGGCTTATCATATGCATGTATATGACCTTTATAATGTTGAGGTATGTCACCTCTATTCCTACTTTGCTGAGAGTTTTTTTAATCATAAATTGGTGCTGAATTTTATCAAATTTTTTGCATTTATTGATATGATCATGTGATTTTATCCTTTATTTTGTTTATGTGATATATTATGTTTATTAATTTGTGAAATTGTACCAACCTTAATCCCTTGTATTAAGCTAACTTGATCATGGTGTATGATCTTTCTAATGTATTATTGGATCCAGTTTGCCAATATTTTGTTGAGGATTTTAGCATCTATGGTTCATCAGAGATCCTGAAGTAGGCAGCTCCCAGCCCAGGAACAGCATTCGAGATAAAGAATTTTGGGGTCAGACTAGGGCTTTTGGCTGCACACATAATGACTGACGGAGGTGGGCGTTTTACTTTCTTTATCAACAATTGCTTCCCACGTAGGAGAGAAATTAGGGGCAGGATTAGAGACCAGATAAGAGGAGTGGTTTAGACAATAATACCCAGAAATGTATGAAACATTCACTTTGCTATGATAATTGGGATAGTTTTTCTCCTAGCCTTTCTAGGAAGAAAGTCTTTGAACTATGGTATTTAAAAATAATTAAAGAATATAGTCTTACCCTACTCGACGTCCCATTGCATACTTTGTTTAAGTAACTATCTTCACTTTCTAATCTCCATCACACTTTTTGTGATTCCCCCCCCAAAAAAAGTTCTGCATTATGCTATAATTGTCTTCTCTGCAATAAGCCATTTCTATTCTCTCCCCTCAGATTCTTTTCTTGAGAGTTGTGCCTGAGTCTTGTCACTAAAATTATGTTTATATTTAGAGAATCACCCTAATCTGACTAGTCCATACCAAGACATTTTGTCCTGCCTTGAAAAATATGAAGTAAGCTAATAATTCATGTAAAATCTTCCAGTAATGTTCCATGTATTATTTAAGAAAATAGACTTTAGATGCTCAATGAAATACATGTTAGTTACTAAATGTTTGGATTCATAAGGATTTGGTGTGTCTGATACTCAAACATTGCTTGTCTGATGTCAATATCATGTTTTTCTACACTGTGACTTTTCAAGGGAAGTTCTTGAGAACAAAAAGTATTTACACTTCTGAATGATTAGCTAGTTTTACAAAATTTCAGTAAATATTTTTTTGCAGTTGAGATTCAAATTATTGACAGCATTAGAGAATTTACATAATTCTGTGACTTAGTAAATGGGGCAGAATGTTGTTTTCTTTTTATTGTTGCTCAGTTACATTGTCCCCATTGTTAAAGATTTGAACTCAGTCAGATACGGCCTCCTTTCCATTTGACTTCTCTGCTTTTCTATTTTTTGTTTAATTTAATATTTTCATATTTGTTTAATTTAAATAATATTTTTGTTAAAATTAGACAGGAAATCAATACAAAAGATAAAACATCTTAGGGTTGCTGTCTTACAGAGGCATTAGAAATAATTGAATAATATTTGATGGAATTTACATAACTAGGGATGTTTGAGTAAAATTGAAGGTCACAAATAGTTAAAATAATCTTTTAATTGAAAATATAAAATTGTCCTTAAGCTCTGGAGTTAACCTGAGCCTACCCATGCAGCAAAGTCAATGCCGAACACCCCTACCATTCAGCAGAAATGGGCACTTGCAGTGTAATGAATGGCACGTGTTATATGGCCATGAAGCTGTAAGGCATAGGTTCCTGTTACCTAAGAAAATCTGGAAATCACTGCGGTGTTCACTCCTACTAGCCAAAGTATATATAAGCTACCATAAAAAGAAGAAGATACTATGCAGTGCAAGTCCAGAGTCTCAGGGCGTCTGGTTCCTAAGCTGCCCGTGTCTCGTGTAAATAATCGCTTCCTATGAGAGAGTTCTCCCAAACTTCTCCAGAAATGTCACCACACGGGGAAACCATCATTTCATAGTACCAGACCAGAAGGGCTTAAAGATTAAACTGCAATGTCCACCATCTTTTATGGTACCTCACGATGAAAAGAATGGAATGAGTGAAAATGAGACTAGTCCAGTGGAAACCACCCACGAACAAAAACGGGCAGAACCTCTTTCGAAGTGAAGATGAAAGAGAAATACATTGCCATTTGTTAATATTGCCTTTTGTTAACTGTCCCTATGTTCTAGGCCATTGCATTTTTTTAGTATATCTTATTGATAATGCTACCACAGTTGTCCCACAGGCCAACTGTTATTGTATTTTTAGCAAGTAGTAATTTTCTTAAAATAAGTATTTTTGAAAATTTCCCAAATTTACTTCAGTGTTGGACACAATCATATTCCTGTTCATCGCAGAGAATCCTTCAAAGTTCTTCAAAATCTGTGTGGCATCTTCTTACACAGGGTGTTTAGTTTCCCTGGAGAAGCTCCAGCAAGCAAGTCCCCACAATTAGATGTCCCAGAGGGATTCTCACAGAAAAAGAGTGAATTTTGGGCCTGATAGTAATAGGTCTGCATTCATAAGCTTTTGGGTAGAAAACAAAACAACAAAAACACCCCCCCCCCCAAAAACAAACAAACAAACCCCGCATTAAAGTTTAATGCCTTTTTCCAAGTAAGAAGTTTGACCACCAGGCCTGGTTGGAGATGAACATCAAAGTCTTCTTTCTCTAGTTATCAAAGAAATACACCCTTAATGTATAAAATCTGAACACTATAGAAGGGTATAGCAAAAGTTGCAAAATCACTTGTAATTCCAGCACAGAGGAATAACAACTTTAAAAAGTGTTCTGTATTCCATTCATTTATTTTATAATTACTCTGTAGAGACTGCTTTTATATTAAAATTTTAGACTGTGAAGTTTTGTATACTTTTATTTCACTACCTAGTATTATTTTGTGAATATTTTCTCATGTCATTCTGTATGGCTTGAAATAAAAATTTTCTATTATTAAAACTTCTTTCCACGTATTAGTGGTAACAAATTCAACTAAGCATTTCATTACTTTGAATATTCAAATTATTTCTAATTTTTTCTATCAAAAATAATTCCTCTATAGATATCCTAATTCACTCTGTTAGCACGACTGGCATTTTCTCTCTTAATAATTTTATTTATTTTATTTTTTTAACTGTTGTTCAAGTACAGTTGTCTCCATTTTTCCTTCACCATTCCCCTCTCCGCCACCCCACCTAACTCTGCCTCACCCTCGATCCTACCTCCTTTGGTTTTCTTCGTGTGTCCTTTACACATATTCCTTGACTACACTTCCCTTATTTTCCTCTATTATCCGCCTCCCCTCACTCTTCTGGTTACTGTCAGTTTGTTCTTTATTTCAATGTCTCTGGTTGTATTTTGCTTGCTTGTTTGTTTTGTTGATTAGGTTTCACTCATAGGTGAGATCACATGGTATTTGTCTTTCACTGACTGGCTTATTTCACTGAGCATAATGCTCTCCAGTTCCATCCGTGCTGCTGTGAAGGGTAGAAGTTCCTTCCTTCTGCTGCATCGTACTCCATTGTGTGAATGCACCAAATGTTTTTTGATCCACTCATTTACTGATGGGCACTTAGGTTGCTTTCAACACTCGGCTATTGTAAATTGTGCTGCTATGAACATTGGGGTGCATAGGTTCTTTAGAATTGGTGTTTCAGGATTCTTAGGGTATAATCCCAGAAGTGGAAATGCTAGATCAAAGGGCAGTTCCATCTTTAGTTTTCTGAGGTACTTCCAAACGCTTTTCCACAGTGGTTGAACCAGTCTGCATTCCCTCCAACAGTGCATTTGGGTTCCCTTTCTCCACAATCTCGCCAGCACTTTTTGTTTGTTGATTTGTTTATGATGGTCATTCTGACCGGTATGAAGTGGTATCTCAATGTGGTTTTAATTTGCATCTCCCTGATGGCTAATGATGATGAGCATCCTTTCATATGTCTCTGGGCCTCTGTATGTCCTCCTTGGAGAAGTGTCTCTTCGGGTCCTTTGCCTAATTTTTAATTGGGCTGTTTGTCTTCCTGGAGTGAAGTCCTATGTGTTCTCTATATATTTTGGAGATCAAACCCTTGTCTGAGGTATCATTGGCAAATATATTTTCCCATACAGTTAGTTCCCTTTTCATTTTGCTGTTGTTTTCTTTAGCCGTGCAGAAGCTTTTTATTTTGATGAGGTCCCATTTGTGTATTCTTTTCTTTATGTCCCTTGCTCTAGGGGACACATTGGTGAAAATATTGCTGTGTGGAATATCTGAGATTCTTTTGCCTATATTCTTATCTAGGACTTTTATGGTGTCATGACATATTTAAGTCTTTTATCCACCTTGAGTTTATTTTTGTGTATGGTGTAAGTTGATGGTCGAGTTTCATTTTTTTGCATGTAGCTATCCAAATCTCCTAACACCATTTGTTGAAGAGGCTATTTTTACTCCATTTTATGCTTCTGCCCCCTTTCTTGAATATTAATTGACCATAGAGACTTGGGTTTATTTCTGGGCTCTCTATTCTGTTCTGTTGATCTATGTGTCTGCCCTTTTGCCAGCACCAGACTGTTTTCATTACTGTGGTTTTGTAATATAGTTTGATTTTTAGAAAGAAGATTTAGGTTTGTGGGGTCCAAAGGCATAGACCATTATCATTATGTTAATAAATTTTGGATAAATTATCTCCAGAGTATTACTTGATTTTCACTTTCATGTCCCATTAGTGGGCTGTCCCTTTATAAGTACTGATTATTATATGCTCTCTCTTCCCCAGCAAGCTACTATCACTTTGGTATTGTTGCTTGAATTTAAATTAACTTCACTTGTAGTAATTATAAACATTTTCCAGTGGTTTTTATCAATTATTTTCCTCATATTTTGATGATTCATTTACCTGTTTGCCTTCAGTGGAGACCTGAGTTCACATTTTACTGCTCGCTTGGCATTTTAAATATTAAAACATAAACCCATTTACTGCCATAGCTTGCAAACATTTTTCCAAGGTAATATTTCTTCTTAATTTTAATTTTATTTTTATTTTTAATTACAACTAACATTCAGTATTATTTTGAATTAGTTTCAGGTGTACAGCATAGTGGTTAGGCAATCATATACTTTATAAAGTGTTCCCCTAGATATTTCCAGAACCCACCTGGCACCACATATAATAGTTATTACAATATTATTGATTATATTCCCTATGCTGTACTTTATGTCCCTATGACTTCTTTATATTTTATTTTACAGTTAACAGAGACTGAATTGTTTTACCTTTTCTCTTTTTTATTGAAAAAAAATCTTTATATAATTCAACCGTTTTTTGGGAAATGATATAAAGTAGAAAAAAAGTTACACTACCCTCACAAACTTACCTCTCACCTTACCCCTCAAAAATAAATGTTATAAAAGCCTAAATTCTGGTGGATATATTTCCAGAGCTTCTTATATAAACGTTTAACTAAATTTTGATGTATTGACTTTGTGGTTGTTTTTGTTTTATTTATCTTTTTGCATTAGCAATACTACTAGACAAGAGTACAAAAATTTCCAAGTTGATTACATGACAATACAACTTTCATTTAAATTAAAAAATCTGTTTTGGTTAAAAACCAGTACAATACACATAAAATTATTTTTATAAAATTTAAATCAATGCCACTGTATTCCAAAATCATATATGGGTTTTAGTATAAATCCTATTTTTTAGATTTAAAATTTAGGGAAATAAGAATTTGAAACAATTGGTTAAATACAGAGCAGAGGTTCCTAATTTGGAGACCATGGTGTTCACACTGATTCTGCCCACCTGTATTGAGATCCAGGGAGCTTTTTACAAATTAGATAATAATGTGTCCTATAATCTGTCACGTTTGCTCATACTTGGGAGAATGCCTTATCCCCCACACACAACCCTTCCCCCACAGCATCTATCCACCTCCTGGCACCACTTTGCACCCTCAAACCTATACACATGTACCTACAAACTCTTTATTCTCTACTGTTATCTGGGGGCATAGGGTATAATTGGATGCATAAATATAGTATTAGTTGGAAAAAGAAGTACGTGCCTTGACCATCTAACATAAAATCACCCAAAACATAGATAGGTATGCACACTTGTCTAGGTTCTACAGATATTAATTGCTCCAAAAAAGTCAAAGGAGAATCTCAGACCAATATCAAGCTTCCTTTCTGTTGACTGAACTACTTTGATTCCTGATCTCTAGTATAAAAATGTTAATTTCAAAACCCTCATCTCTGATTCCGAGCCCACAAAAGCCATCCTTGTGCAATCCTATTAGTTTTTCTATAAAACTGCTTTGGAAATCGTGTTAGGTTTTTTTTTGAAAGGCAAGCTATGTATATGGTATTTTTTAATTTCCAGGAAAATTAAATTTGTCATTCATTGATGAGACATGACTCAGGAAAAAAGTGAGATAAGATTCAGGTTACATATGTTGACTTAGTATTACCATTCAGTAAAGCATAACAAAACTGTTAGTAGAGACTTTTGAGAGGTTTATGCGAAATGTTCACTGTACTTTGCTTCTTTCCATTTGTACTGGCTTTGTTGTTCCATTTTCCTTATCTTTGTAAAGGTACACATATGACCCATCTGAAATGGTTGTCCAAATATTTCAGGAGATTCTGCAGGAGCAAGATAATTTCACTAGCTGTGGTATTACCCTATAATTTCCTTCCACTTCCTTTCCTTTGGGAATATTAAAATCTCATAGTTTGAAAAAAATGTGATTTAACTAAATTGAAATCTGAGCATGAGTTCTTTATACCTGATACCTTGGTCAGTTCTAATCAAATGGTGTGAGGTGGAGATGGGGGGGTTAGACGTTTTTCCCCAAGCCCACTGAGCTCTGCCTTAGTTTCTAGGTCAGGACAGGAAATTTGAAATGAAGTGTTGTTGACCATTTCTTTCAGTGCCCACCTCCTCTCTCCTTTTCTTTTCTCCCTTCTTTGCTCTCTCTCCCTTCCCAAGAATGCTGAGTAGAATTTTCTTCCATCATCACCATCTACCTTATAGTTATTTTTGAATTTCTCAATGATCGGGCCTGCTGGCCCTAAGTCAGTTGTGAGTCTTAGTTTTTAGAGTTGTGTATTTTTTTCCCCCATGAAATTCATTTTTGAGTTTGTAATGGGAAAGATGACAAAATTAATTGGAGACTGTTAATCAAATAAATTTTATTTATTATATTTTATTTCTCCAGATTTTTAAGTTTATGTTCCAGTTTTACCATGTTGCTTATGCTGTTGTTGCCCCCCAAGCCCTTTCCACACAGCATCAGTCTATTGACATATAGTATTTAAATTGTAATCTCTTAATGTTTTAAGATTAATACAGTCTTGCTATTTTTATAACTCATATTCATCATCTATAAAATGAAGATAATTATAGATATCCCAATGTTTGGTAGAACAAGTTTAAGAACATATTATACGTGAAACATTATTATAATATCTGATGAAATGTGTTTAAAAATAATAATTAAGGAAAAAGGATTTCTTGATTTCTTTGCTACTATTTTGGTGTGGTTTAAATGAGAATATCTGATAAACAAAATCTACCAAATCCAAAATATAATTCCAAGAGATAACAACTGTACTGATTATAAGTTCATAATTTACATCACAGAGGCACTTTTATAATCTAAATATTTTATTTTATTTTGTTTTATTTTTTATTTTTATAGAATTTATTTGGGTAACATTGGTTAATAAAATTATATAGGCTTGAAGTGTACAATTCTATAATACATCATCTGTATATCGCATTGTGTGTACACTGTCCAAAGTCCAGACTTTCTACCACCATTTATCCCTCCTTTACCCTCTTCTTCCTCCCCCCCCACTTTTTTCCCTCTTGTGATCACCATACTGTTATCTTGTATATGAGTTTTATTTTGCTTAATCCCTTCACCTTTTTCGCCCAGCCTCCCAACCTCGACCCCTCTGATAGCTGTCAGTCTGTTTTCTGTATCTTTGAGTCTGTTTCTATTTTGCTTGTTACTTTATTTTGTTCATTAAATTCCATATGTAAGTGAAATCATGTGGTATTATCTCTCTCTGACTGACTTATTTCACATGGCATAATACTCTTCAAGTCCATCCATGCTGTTGCAAAGGGTAAAATTTCTTTCATTTTTATGGCTGAGTAGTATTGCATTGTATAAATGTACCATAGCTCTTTTATCCACTCATGTAAGTATTTTTTAAATGTGAATTTTGTTTCCAAACATGTAACAATTATATTGTAAAAATATGTGGTATGATTAGTATATTTCACAAGCTTTTGACTACATGTAACATTATATTAAAATATATTTTTCATATTAGCAAATAAAATATAATCTTAATATTACTAATATTTTTACATATATACCTGTTTGTATCCAAATCTGATCACATTCTATTACTCCAATTTCTTCTTAAGTATGCTTTTATTCTCTCTCACTATTCATTAAACTTGGTTGTTTTTGCATACCACATTTATTTTCCACTTTTATTTTTTTCTGTTATTTCCAGAAATGTAAATAAGATATTCCTTTCTCCATTGTACCTGAGCACTCTACTGTTTCTCCCTTTATAATAAAGTCAATAAAGCAGTCAAGCCCAGGCATCACTGATTGGCAAATTATATTGATTTTCTTCAAGTCTCCTTTCCACTATTTATAGATCCTTTTCTCAAACAGCTCTTTCTTTTCTCAAACCCACTATGTCTTTTGAAATTCTGTTTCATATTAACTCCATGGAGTAATTTCCAGATTATGGTAAACTTCAATAATTTTATTTTCTTTATCTCCATTTGTATGTACACTGGTACATTCACAGGAACTCAAATAATTACCTCGGTAGCAAATGCCAGAGATAAATGAGCAGACAAGGATTCTTTCTAAAGTTATACAAGTTTTACACAAACATGGATTTAAAAGGATCTCTCGAATTCATCACAAACATTCTGGAGAAGTGTTTCTTGCTTCTCTGTAACACATGAGAACAGTTTGCTTCAAAAGAACATAAGCATTCCTATGTTCGTTGCAATGTTATTTACAATTGCTGAGGTTTGGAAACAGCCCAAGTGTCCCTCAGGAGATGAGTGGATAAAAAAGCTGTGGTACATTTACACAATGGAATACTACTCAGCTGTTAAAAAGAAGGAAATCTTACCATTTGTTGCAGTGTGGGTGGACCTGGAAAAAGTTATGCTAAGTGAAATAAGTCAGTCAGTGAAAGACAAATACCATATTGTCTCATTTATATGTGGAATCTAATGAACAAAATAAACTAACTAACAAAATAGAAATGGAAGCAAAGATATATGGAACAGACTGACAGTTGTCAGAGGAGAAGAGTGAGGAGTAACAGGATAAAAGAAGGTGAAGGGATTAACTAAAGAACACATGTGCATGACCTGTGGACGAGAACAATGGTGTGGTGATGGCCTGAAGGGGAGGAGGGAGGGGCAGGGGCTGGGTGGAGGTGGGAAAAGGGAGAAAAAGTGGGGACAATTGCAATAGTGGAAACAATAAAAAATAAAGGAAAAAAATAAAGTTATTATATATAAAAAAACAGAACAATTTGCTTCTGTGCCTTCCTCAGTCTTCTGGTAACTTCCTAGGCCACATGACCTTCTTTATTTTCCCTATATACTCCACACAGTGCCTAGGCCAAAGTGCATAGGTCATTAAGAGTTTACTTGAAGTCGAATATTCTAACCATCCCACTCTTTGTCCATTTCACAAGGTTTAATGAAAGTCCAACTGTGACAAAAATATAATTATTTCCTACCTTTTATTTTTTCTATCTAATTAAAGGTCTTGGATTCAAAATTGTGTAATCATTAAATTTTATAACAAAATGTTCATGTGTTTTCTTCTAACCTCATGGTGATTGAATTTTGCATGTACACTTCTTCCACTATAACTTTTTTCTTTATTTTTATGCTAAATTCAGATTTCTTCCCTTACACATTTTATCTCATACTCAAAATATCTTTCTCTCTAAAAAAGAGTTTGATAACTTCTTTGCGGATCTGCTTGGTCTTCACTCCATAGATAATTGGATTCAAGGTTGGGGGCAACAACAGGTAGAGGTTGGCTATTAAAATGTGGATATGGTGAGGTATGGTGCATCCCCCGAAACGGTGAGTGAAGAAGTTGAAGAAGGCTGGGATATACGTGATGATGATAGCGCATATGTGTGATGTGCATGTGCTGAAGGCTTTGTGTCGAGCATCTACGGATGACAGATTGACTACAGTACGAATAATCATGGTGTAAGACATGGAGATACAGAACATATCAAACCCCCCAATCGATATGGCAGCTATGAGACCATAGATAGCATTAATCTTGGTGTTGCCACAGGACAATTTGGCCACAGACATATGGTCACAGTAGGTATGGTGAATGATGTTGCTTCTGCAGTACGGAAGACGCTTGATCAGGAAAGTAAATGGGATCATGATTAAGACACTTCGAGAAAAGGTGGCAAGTCCAACCTTGGTAATTGTGGTGTTGGTGAGGATGGCGGAATAGCGTAGAGGGTAGCAAATGGCCACGTAGCGATCCAGGGCCATAAGCATGAGCACCCCAGACTCCAAACCTGTCAGCATGTGGATGAAAAACATCTGCACAAGGCAGGCATTAAAGTCAATCTTTTTGAGACTAAGCCAAAAGATACATAACATATTGGGAACAAATGAAGTACACACACTAACATCCGTAAGTGACAGCAAGGCTAGAAAGTAGTACATGGGCCGGTGCAGGGCCTCCTCATGGCTGATGAGGTAGATGAGCCCACAGTTCCCTAGGACAGCAATGATGTACATGAAGCAGAATGGCAGGGAGATCCAGATGTGCGCAGCTTCCAGCCCAGGAATCCCACTGAGAATGAAGTATCTTGGTGTCAAGCTGGTACTGTTGGTTCCATGCATGATGATAAATTGCAAAGCAAGTTACCGTTCATATTACCTAAGAAAGATGCCCTATGCAAGAAGACAGTAACGGTTTTATTTTCAGCCAAAGACAAAAGATGAACAAGTATTTTGTTGACACTATAAGTAATAATTTTAGGAGAAAAATCATCTTTTTGTACCCAGACTGTGTTCTTTGATCCTACTTAGAGGTCTTAAACATGTTACTGAATCAATGTAAACATAGTACAAACATAGTTAACAAAGCCCTGGCCCTCCTTACTTTTATACTGTATTATAAACCCTGTCTATGTACCTGCTTAAGTTCCCAGGCCAATCACTACTACTTGCTTTTGTCCCCTTGACCAATTTTCAAATTACGAACCTTGTTCAAAGAACACTGATTCTCTTTACTCCTCACGTAATCTTCTTTCTTCCAAAAAGTCCTTTTAGATGTGTCCACTTGGTTATAGGCAATCAAATTATGTGAGCACTTACTGACTGCACACAGGTTTTGTGGGGCTGAGGATGGCCTATCTACATTTCTAAACCTGACAAGTCTGTATTTTCCAAGTCAGAATAATCAAGGACAGAAGATCTGACAGGCCAAAAATTTATATATTAAGTG
>PVJD01016070.1:0-22485 GCA_004026545.1 Mormoops blainvillei | reverse complement strand
CTGAGAGCCCAAAATCATGACTGGATCCGGGGCGCAAGGAGCCTGGCCTAGAAACCAGAAAATAGGTCAGAGCAACACAAATGGATTGATCTAAGGGAACGTTTTTATTTCCTTTCACTTCCTCTTATAAATCGTGGTGGGGGCTTGTATCTTTTGGCATCCGCAGGGCTCCTACGGTGAAATGGGACTAAATTAGCATTTGCCGAGGATAAGGGCATGCGTGGGTGAAAAGCCAGCATTAAACAGAAAATACGTGTATATTTAGGTTAACTTTCCGGAAGCCTTCCTAAGAAATGTGACGTTAAATTTGGAACCATAACACAAGCTCGGATTAAAAAATTAAAAACTCTGTAACACAAATCCCTGATTAAAAAATTCACCACCCTCTTGCCTGGTTGTGTGATACCTGAAACAATTCCTATTTTCGGCATTCTAGGTGAGCAGCTGGATCTGGGGAGTCTGGCGTTACCAAACACCTCTGCGGTCAGCGCAGCGTAGCTGCACTGCTGTGGCCTTGGCATCAAGCCCCAAGTCCCCGTCCTGCATCTTCCACGCTCCGCGAGATCTTGGGGGGAGTCATATGACCTCTCTGAGCTTTGGTCTCCTCCAAGGACAGGAGCCGAAAACTCCTCACCTTGTGAGGCTATAATGAGATTGTGTGAGAAGGTGCTGCCTCAGCAGTAAATGCTGTACAAGGGAACGATGGTCAATTAAACCCTCGCTTCTTCCGCATTTCATCTTTGATGTGGGGAATTAGCAGACTTGCGTGTGACTCTCAGCTTCCCGCTCCTTCTCACTGGAAGTGTTGTTACTGCGAGTCTTTGTAGTCCTCACCTGCAGGGAGAAGCTGGAGTCCTTGGTGTGCCCCGGTTAGCAGGCTTTCCGTCCAGAGGCATCACGCAACGGTGGCCTCTTCCACAGGGGACTTTCTTTTTATGAGTGGAGAGGTCCTTCCACCTGCCCTTGCCTAGAGTCGAGTCCAAGTCCTAACAGGTGTCTCCAGGGAGCCTTTCTGGATGTCCTCAGGGCTGGAGGGCTTCTCTGTTCTCAAAGGGATGTCTGGTGTCGCCTGTGGTAGCGCATTTGGTCGGAGAGATGCCTGGGAGCCGCTTTACCCCATCAAAGAGCTTCACTGTTTCCTTTGCTCTTGGAATAGTTAGGCTGTGTGCATAGACAAGTGTGGTGGGAGGCAAGGGTGGGTGAGTGTTTCTATTAACAGGTGTTATTCCCCGAGAAGTTTCATTCGTGAATCCTGTGTGGGTATGTGTGTGTGTGTGTCAGAATGTACTTTGTCCATTTCTACTTTAAAGAGGAGTCTTTGACAAACCCTGATCAATATTTTACATTCCATGCATGAAGAACCAGATGTTAGAAGTTTCCTATTGTTGGGGAGGAGGAGGGAGTTGGGCCCCTCCAGATTTATAGAAATCAATGTTCTCTGACAGAAGTTGGTTAGTTTTCCTGGGAAACAAGTAACAGGAACACATTTTTTTGATTTTCACGATGAATTATTTTCTAACAAGAGCCCTCTTTTCGTCTGTTTGACTTTCAGGCATTGGCCACGGTGAACAAGCGTAACATATTAATGGGGTGTAGAGTCCCACAAAGTAATGTGGCTGGCTTTTTCCCTTTCCTTTCTTTTTTAATTATTAATTTGCTTTTGGTTCTCAGCTTGACGTGCCAGGTTCATTATTGGAGGCACCTCTTATTGCAGCGAGGGCTTTTCTTTCCTAAGAGTTCTTCCCCTGGAAGCAGACCCAGAAGGGAAGTTGTGAGCCAGGAGCCTCCATGTTGGGAGCACAGGAGTGTCACCTTTGAGCTAAACCCAGATGGGACCAGCATTTGCAAAAATACTTAGCTCCAACGAGATCAGAAAGTGGTGCAGGAGAAGGCCTCTGGTCACCTCCAGCACAAGGTGCTGAGCAGCTCAGGTGCGCGAGTCAAGTCCCTCACTGCCGGGGGCGCGGGCAGCCTGTGCTCTGCGGCACAATGGTAACTTGGAGGAGTTGGAGGTTATTGGGCTCTTTTTCTGTTTTCATTTCTGAGTCGAACTGGGCATGTAGCTCCTTCTTCCTGGTCGTTGGACTTCTTTGGGCTTTCAGAGAGTAAACCCTGTTGCCAAATGTAGAAGCTTCCTGCAGTGGAAAGGACTGTACGTTGCAGTTCACATAACCCAGCATTTGGCAGGCACTTCTGAAACCAGCCAGTGAGACTGGGGAAAATCGAGGAAACCCTTAGGCTGACCGAGAGCTGTGGGGAGAGGCCGGGGCGAGCCTCCACCGCCACTCTGCTTCAGCCAGGCTGGTCTGCCTTTCTTGATTTACTGGCTGGCCATGCTTCCTCACGTTAGTGTGCAGGTAGATGCCAACTTTAAAAAAAAAATTTATTTTTGGGGGGGGGTGACATTGGTTAGTAAAATTATATAGGTTTCAGGTGTACAGTTCTATAAAACATCGTCAGTGTACTGTATTGTGTGTTCACCACCCAAGTCAAGTCTCCTTCCGTCACCATTTATCCCCCCTTTACCCTCTACCTCCCCCCACATCCCTTTCCCTCTGGTAATCACCATACTGTTGTCTATGTCTGAGTTCTTTTCCTTTGCTTAATCCCCTCAACTTTTTCACTCAGCCCCCCAACCACCCTGCCCTCTGACAACTGTCAGCCTATTCTCTGTATCTCTAAGTCTGTTTCTGTTTTGTTTGTTACTTTATTTTGTTCACTAGATTCCACATATGCATGGTCTCATATGGTACTTGCCTTTCTCTGACTGGCTTATTTCGCTTAACATAATAATTTCCAGGTCCATCCATGCTGCTGGAGAAGGTAAGAGTTCCTTCTTTCTTACAGCTGAGTAGTATTCCATTGTGTAAATGTACCACAGCTTAAAAACAAATTCTTTTTTAAGTTACTTATTTTTAGACAGAGGGGAAAAGAGGGAGGAAGAGAAAGAGAGGAAGAGAAACATCAATGTGTGGTTGCCTCCCGTGCTTCTCTACTGGGGACCTGGTCCGCAACCCAGGCATATACCCTGGCTGGGAATCAAACTGGCGGCGACCCTTTGGTTTGCAGGCCAGTGCTTAATCCACTGAGCCGCACCAGCCAGGGCTGTACCACAGCTTGTACATCCAGTCATCTACTGGTGGGCACTTGGGCTGCTTTCAAATCTTGGCAGTTGTAAATACGCTTCAGTGAACATAGTGGTGCATATATTCTTTGGAATTACTGTTTTCGGTTTCTTCAGACGTAGTCCCAGAAGTGGGATCGCTGGGTCATGTGGCTCAGGATGGCTACGAGTTCGGCTCAGCGCTAAGTCGTAAATTTACTTACAGCATTATGAGATCTCTCTTGTGATTACATGTCGCAGTGTATTTAATATGTGGCCCAAGACAACTCTTCTTCCAGTGTGGCCCAGAGATGCCAAAAGGTTGCGCATCCCTGTATATAGACACTTAGAAGCAACTCAGAACCAAGCCCCGTCCATTGGATTCAGCAGCCGGTTTTCTTTGGGTCCCAAGCAGCCCGCCCGCCTTACAGCACACTCACCATGCTTGGCAGTTGTCTTTGGTTTCCTTTTAAACTGTACACCCAACTTGTCAGAAGTGAACAGATAGAAATCTTGAACACAGAGTAAAGAAAAGTGGAAAAAGCCAAGTCTGGGTCTCCCTCCCCGAGGACGGGACAGCTCTGAGGCGGAGGGGAGCTGAGGATGTGCATGGGAGAGACATTTCCTATCTGGCAAGGAGAGCAAGAACTCTGAAAGCGGGCAGTTCCTTTATTGAGGCTCCTCTGGGATTTGTGCCTTGGTGGATTCTTCATATATTACAGTGAATTTAATTAAATACATTGTGATCCCAATTGAGGGTATTCTAATTAGCTGGGTCAGGAACAAATTATTCTCCCTCCTTTTCCAAATGAAAACATCTCTCTTCTGCAGGGAGAGCATGTCCTTGGCTGACTGGCTGGCCCCGGTGGAGTCCTCATCGGCCTCTCCAGCCCCACCCCCTCCTGCCGCTGCTTATTAGGCTGGTTCCAAGGGTGGAATTCTGGGGTTGGGGCCAGTGCCGCTTGGGAGGCAGAGGGCATGTGGCCAGCAGGGTCAGGGCGTTGACCCCCTCATGGCCTGGGAAATGACCAGATGGCATGGAGAAGGCGACAGAGGTCAGGACCCTGCTGCTAGCTTAGGGTCTCTGTTTGCACCAGGTTGGATGGCCTGAGAAATACCAAGTCAGAACTTAGAAAATTTGGTGAAAACGGGATCTGTCACCTGCAGGCAGACATCGGGAGACTCAGGTTGTGAGCAGAAGTTTGGGTTGGGATGTCACCTTTATAAGCAGGTGTTTCCTAGCAACTGAGAAATAGTTTGTCTTGGATTTGTATGTGTGTGTCTTGGAGAATGAGCTTGAAGTACAAAAGCAAGCTTGGAGTTTTGAACGCAGCTTTTTGTACAAGTCTCTAAGAGAGGACCCTGTGTGTCCCTAGACCAGGGTCAGTGGGAGAGGCCAAGGCTGTCTGCTTTGCTTCCTGTCACCCCTTTCTCCACCAGGGGGTGTGTGTGCCCATTTCCCTTCCCACGTGACTCCCAAGTCGCAGAACAAAGAATTCCTGGTGGCACAAGAGAGTGCCATTTACCACGATGAGTGTGAGTGTAGGATAGTTTTGGAACATCTTCATCGTATCAGTTACTTTTAAAGCAGAGTCCCCAGTATGACATTTATTTCGATTAGGATTTATACAGTGCCATCCCCCAGGCGCCCATGGATTTTAGGATAAAAGACATTTGACACCTCAACTTGCATTCATTTCTTTTTGGCCATGGTATCCTCTCGTCTGGCTCCGAGACTGGAAACCCCAGCCATTTCAAAAAGAACCTTCATGACCATATTAAAATTTTATGTTTACCATCCCGTGTCTTACTGCAAGGAAACCCCGCTTCACGGGAAGGTAACGGGAGTTGGGGATGAGGCTTTAATGATGCTCGCTCTGATTTCATAGTTTCTGATACCACCGCAGTCCCTCGATAGAACTTACTGCTTTGGGTTCCATGGTTATTTCCCTAGGTATCCTTTATTCAGTCAGTTTCTGTTGAAGCTTTAATACATGTAATTCTCAGTGACCTAGGACAGCGGTTCTTGGCTCTCGTACAAGTTTCCTGCTCCTCAATCCCAAACCAAACCCTTGCTGAATATCCTGGCTTGTTTTTGGCTTTTGAGAGGCCCTGCAGACAGGCCATGGAGAATGAAGGTGGGCACGCTCATCTCTTTCCTTTATGTCTAGTCCCCCAGACCCTGCTCCTCCTGGAGGAAGGTATGTGGCCTCCGGCATACATTGCTTTGATGAGGTTTGTCCTCCTGAAATTCTCTGCGAAGAGCCTTGTCTCAGAGGAGGCACATGGACGATAAACCATAAAAAAAGAAGAAACAACTCCAATTTATTTCAAGAAAAGTAGCTTTTTATTTTAACTTGTAATTTTTTTTTTTAACCATTAACACTGAACTCGGTACTTCGAGCTCCTGGTTTTGAAATAGTTCTAGAGCCATTGTTAGTGGTGGAGATAGTAGAAGTGCCCAGGATCTGCACTCCCCGGGCTAACGCGCCCACTTTGAGGGAAAGGGGACTTTCTCTCTCGGTACCTGTAGAGCCCGTCACGTTCCCACCTGTGGACTGGTTTAGCCGGTTTCCGTGACTGAGGGCCTTGGCCCCCTCCTGCCCCCCGTGATTTTTCTACGCTGCATCTGTGGTGCATTCATATTTCCTCATCCGATGAGGTGCAAACATGCTTCTGGGATTTTCACCCTTTTCAGTGAATGTTGGACATGAGCATGTGAGCAGATGAGCCTCAGAACCGTGTCATTTGATAGGAAGTGTTGGTAGGGCCACCCTAGTATTTTCAGTATTGGGCTCAGTGCAGGACATTTTAATTGCCCTGCTTTCTCAGGGCCTTTTATTTTACTGGATAGGAAACATACCCAGGCAGGACCAGGAGCAGCTGTCAGGGCGTGGGCATTGAATAGGACGGGTCAGAAAGGAGCCGCACTTCAGAGGTATTTGCTGTGTGCTCTGTGCAGCAACTTGGACTGGGCTCCGGGGACTGGGGGTGCGGCTGTGGGCGAGGAGAGGGAGGAAAGGACAGGTAATAACATGAACACATTAAGCACTTACATTATCTGAATTTCCTCCTCCAAAAGGATGCTGAGAGTCAGGTTGTCGTTCTCGCTTTTCCATGAACTAGATGGGTTACCTTGGGTCAGTCACTTAAGCTCTCTGGAATTGTTTCCCCTGCTTTATATGCATCCAATGGAAAAATTCCCTCCTCCCCTAATATGGACCATTTGAAGTGAAGGAAATGGTCTTTCTATACTACGAGCATGTTCATTCTCTAACTGTTGGTTTAAAAAAAGGGGGGGCGGTCCATAGCTTTTTCTATATTCTCAAAGAGACATGAAAAGGTTCAGTTTTGTCCTTGGGAAATCTTCGTCTTCTCTCAGGCACAGAAGTCTGGGGTCAGCCGACTGGTCCCATGACCTCTACTCTTCTTGCACCCGTGGCTTTAATCCTGTGTGCGCCTGCTTCCTGCCAGCTCTCGGGCTCCCCTGTGCTGGAGTCAGGGCACCGTGTCCACACAAACACAACACAGAGTGTAATTTTGACCATCTGTGCGCTAAGCCAAATGACCTTGAGATGTTGACAGGGAACTTGTCCGGAGAAATTTATTTTTCTGTCTTTTTTTTTTTTTTTAAATCCAGGGGAAAAACTTAATTTTGGGTTCTCCTAATAGACTGTTGTGCTAAATACAAAAACTTGAGTCATCTTCCTTGGCTCTATGTTACTGAACTAGGTAGGGTTCTCTACAGGCTGGGTGACCGTACAGACTGTCTCCTAAAGCAAGTTTAGTCTAACTTTTTCTATAAAGAGCCAGATAGTTATATTTTAGGCTTTGCAGGATATACAGACCTTGCTGGAACTATTCAACCTGTGGTGTTTTGAAAGCAGCCACAAACAATTTGTGTCACATAGGTGGCTGTGTTCCATTAAAACTTTATTTACAAAAATAGTCAGCAGGTCGGGTTTGGCCTGCAGGCTGTAGTTTGCTGACCCCTGATCTCACTAAGGCAGGACGCTTTGGAGAGTGAAAGGGGAACCTTTAATTACTGTGCCAGGAAAACCGGTACTATGGGAAAGGGCCAATCTGTCAGCATTTTGAGCACTGTGAAAAGCCATAGGGGAGGGGACTCTTGGGGGCCCCAGTGCCAAGAGTCAGCTTGCTGCTTGTCCTCAGAGAGCTGCTGGAGAAGGGGACAGTGGGGGGACACAAGACAGACCCGTTAAGAAATCTTGCTGGGCTGCAACCAGGACAGGGTGGGCGCGTGGCGGCGGGCTCCGAGTGGCTTACCCACGGCATGTCCCTGTTCTTCGCCCCTCCCCCCCCAGCACCTGCAGCAGCACGAGAGCGGCGTGGAGGGCGAGAGCTGCTACTACCACTGCGTCCTGTGCAACTACTCCACCAAGGCCAAGCTGAACCTCATCCAGCACGTGCGCTCCATGAAGCACCAGCGCAGCGAGAGCCTGCGCAAGCTGCAGCGGCTGCAGAAGGGCCTTCCAGAGGAGGACGAGGACCTGGGGCAGATCTTCACCATCCGCAGGTGCCCCTCCACTGACCCAGGTGAGCGGCCTCGCAGGCACGGGAGGGCCAGGCTGGGCCCGGACCTTGACTCTACAAGGCTTCCTGGGGGCTTTGGTTTGGTGTAGCTGGCCCCACTGTCTACTGCTGACCTCGCAAGTGGCCATTGTATTCTAGAAGGAACATGCGTGGATTGTTGCTTTTTTTTTTTTTTTTTAAAGAACTTAACACCACTTTTCTTTAGGTATCACGATTCACTGCTCAGGGAACCGACCAGCAGATGTTTTGCTCCCACTCCCAGACTCCTCTAGGCTATGCTCCAGACTCAGTATATTGGGTTCAGATTGACATAAAGCAAATGCTGTATTATGTCTTGCTTGGCATTAAGAATGGGCTGTTTGTGGCCTCAAGTCTGGGCTGTAAGAAATAACTTCAGATAGGATCAAAACAAGTACTTGTTATAGACGTTATGATTGTATTTGAAAGCGACTCCAGTTGTTCTGTGACTCAGTGCTGCCTGTTACTTCACGAAGCTGAGACCTTCCAGAGGGAACTCGCCCAGCTCCTGCCTCCCATCCTGTCATCTCGGCCCCAGCCACCTTTTTTCGTACCTCCCTTCCTCCTCTTTATGCTTCTCACTCCGTAGAATCGCCCCTCTCCTATTTTGTTCAGACTGCTAGTCCTTTTCTCTCGCCTGGGAAGCACAGGTCAGTTGCCTGCCTCTCGAAAGACAATGAAACAAAAGCTCTTCCTTAATCCTGCGTCCAGCTCTCTGTCTCCAGCAGAATCTTCAAGATTCTTGAAAGGGCAATCTGTATGAGTCATCTCCAGCTCCGCCTCATGCCGCCTTATCCTGCTTCCTCCCATCATCAAACCACCCTTGAGAGGTCACCCTTGACCTTGGACTTAGCCAACCTAGTAGCTACCTGCTGGGCCTTATTCTTTTCTGTCTGCGGCTTTTGACACCTTTCAGGTGTTCCTCTCTTGTCTCGCTGCTTCTCTTGGCCATCCTCAGGCCACCCCACGTGCCAGGGTCACCGGGCCTTAGACCCTGGCCCTTGGCTCCCGGCCTCTTGAAGCTCTCATCTCCTGGCGTTGCCACACATCCTTTAAGCAGCTTCCTGGGTTTCTCATTGGTGCCACCTCATAGATGCTGAGCTCATGACGTCCTGCTCTGGGCTTCCTTCTGCTGATGGCATGTTCTTGAACGGCCTGGTCGGGCTGGAGCCTCGGGACCGGTCATCCCTCCCTCACCGGCAGCACCCTCTCAGCCGCTGAGCCGTCATGGCTCTGTGCGGACTTTGATCTTAATGTTACCAAGTTTCACATTTTAATAGCTTTTAAAGGCAAAAATTATGTAAACCTTATGAAAAACGGCATGACCCGCCCCTATCCCATTCCTCAGAGCAATGGCTTTCAAGTTTTTGTTGTTTCTTTCATTACTTATTTCCATATATATGTTAATATGCTTCTGTTACTGCTTTAATTTTTCTTAAGTTTGAAACATCACTTGGTTTTCTGCTCTGGAAGATGATGATTTCACTGGAATGCCGTTCCATAAATCCACACGCTTATACCCACTCACATGCTCCTCGTCCACAAATCCACACAGACAACGCTCCGTACACCGTACACACTCACACATGCGCACACTGCACCACCACCCCCGCCGTGGCCCCCGCCACACACTCATTCCTCCTCACCCCGCAGCCCCCTGTACACTCAATCTTCTCCTTCTCCATCTTCTAGTATGATTAAATAATAGTTTGGGGTTTTATTAATATTCAGTGTTTTCATTATGCCAACTCTATAAATATTAATCACAACTGAGCCGTGTAGAGTTTTCTAATTTCATTTACCTTCTTGTACAACTTTTTGTTTTCCCTGTTTTTCTAGGTACCTATGATTAATTCATGGCTAACCCTCCTCCAGAGTAGACAATTCCAGATCTCTGAAGGCTCCACTGTATTAGTCGTGCTGGAGCTTCAGTTCCTCCTGGAGGCATCCCTCCTAAGCCCCTACAGACCCCTCTGCCCCCCGCTTCTCTCCCCATCTCCCCATTCTCACTTCGCGCCCTTCTCCGCGTGGGTAAGACTAGATCTCCCTCAGGACGGGCTGCTCCCACATCTGAGCATGTTTCCTCCCCGCAGGTGTATCTGAGGGGTCCGTGTCACTAGAAAGGTCAGTCATCCTGAGTCAGTATGAATCATTGTTTTCAGGAAAGTGTTGTTCGGTACCAGAAAATTTTTGTCATCTCCAGGCCACTGCAAGACTGTCCTGTCCCGCGTATTTTTCAAATGCCTCTTTTGGTGAAAGCCTAGATGCCTTAACCCATGGGGTCTACCTCATATCCGACCCCATCTCTGTGTGTGTGGGTGCTGTCAGGAGCAGGGGATGGGGCCCGGCACCCATGGGCATGCCTGTGCCCAAAGACTGAGACCATTGTGCCTTCTGGCTGTGGGGTCCCCATTCCCCACTGGGGTATGTGGCCTGAGTTTATTCCTGCCAGTCCCAGTCATTCCACTGTCGAGTCATTTCATAGGCTCCTCCTTCCTCTACAGTATACGCAGACCTATTTATTTCAGGGTTGTTTTTTTTGTTTGTTTGTTTTTTGTGGGTTTTTTGCCAACTCTGCATACGTCATTGTTTTCATCTTCTGTTAAAAGCTGGCCCCTTCCCCCACTCAGTTCTTTCTTTCACTCTGCTCAGAATTCCCGTTTATTAATGAGGTGCCCCAAACTAAATAGTGTACAGCTGCCATTTCACCCCGGGTCCATGAACTGGGACAAACAGTCCCCTGTTTCATAGTGTAATGCTTCTATTTATGCAGTCCGCTCTGGAATGGCTTTCTTACACCATTGCCTTCTGGGGTTCTCTCATGTAATGCGTATTAGGGTCCCCCCTCCCCCGAAGTGTATAGCAACTTCAGTAGAGATGATAGGCTTCTTCTCTGTATTTCAAAATCTGTTTGTATTGTCTTTGGCCTGAAGTCATGTTTTGCTCTCTGCCCACCCCCCTTTCATACACGCTGGCTAAATTTATTCTCTTTCCTAATGACAAAAGGGACAAATTATTAGGTAATATTTATGTTGACATTAACAGTAACTTGGTGCTGTTTTGGAAACCCCTTTTAAGAAAACCCGTCTTGAAATAAATCCTCTCTGAGCAACCCCCTGCCCCCCACCAAGATACTGGCTCATAAAACCTTGAAAGCATGTCTTCAAGGGAAGGGATATTAATGGACTTGGTGGACATCGAAGGGCATCAACTTCAAGTTTAGTCAACACAGACTTTATAAAATATCCCCAGTTTTCTCCTCTGGAACATAGGACCAGAACCTTCGTTTTCAGCTAGAAAAGTCATCCCTGCAGCGCAAGGCGGTCTCGGGGGCCTTAGCGCGCCTCCAGGTGTCCTGCCTGTTCAGACCCTAAGCAGCCTACGGGGCGGTGCAAAAGTAGGGTTACAGTTGAGTATGGGAGACACAGTGTTTATTCTGGTATTATTATTTATTAGTTATTGTATTATTTTCCATGCGAATAACTGTGAACCCACTTGCATACGGCCCCACCCCGTATACAAGGTTGTGCCGTCTTGAGCTTTCAGTTCTGGTGTTCTGGGGTCATTAATTAAATGTTAGTGTCCCCCCCTCCTCCCCGCCCCTTTTCCTTTCTTCCTCTGCTGTTCACGTAGCAGAAAGCTTTACACAAAAGCCATCGGAAAGAACTTTCTTCCCTTTTCTGAGCTCAGACCCTGATTACACCTGGTCCTGTCACCTTCTCTAGACATGAGAACTCCCCATGCGGAGGCTGGGGGAGTGAACGCTAGGATAGGCTCTTCCCCGTGATGAGAAAAATGTCATCTTTCTCAATTTTACTTGTTAACATAAGCCAGCATGTTTTCTAATCAGGCAGGCTAATCATCTAGCCTGCCGTTGGTATGAACGAGTAACTATGGAAGAGAAATTGTGAAGGTCTTCTCTGCCCTTCAGAGCTGGTGGAGGCCAGGATGTACCCCTGCCGCTGGCCACGGAACCCCTCAAGAGGCTTTGTGGCCAGACATACAACCTCTTGGTCCTGCCCTGCAACAGACGGCCAGGTCTTGGCGATTTCGACCATGTGCTGATAATTAGGCCGCCCTCCCCTGCGTGGTCCCTTGTGGGCAGGCCCCACCCTCACATCAGTGGGCAGTATTGTATTGCGTCGTTTTTACGTAGTGCGATGGTGTTTGTGGTTGGGCTTCTCACACACACACACACACACACACACACACACACACACACACACACAGAGTGGGCCTTCCCATTTTTAGGATGGCGTGGAAATACACATCCCAGGGAACAGAAAGTAACCCAACCAGAGGAGGCTCCCCTCCCCCGCTGCATTTTTGCATCCCAATCTTTGGTCATTGGCTCACACGTATTTTCTACAAGACCAAGTGGTCCCCTGACTGTGCTGGGAGTCGGTCTCTTTACCTCACCCCTGTACACGGGTGGAGGCAGAGAGAGCCCATTGTTGTGGGCCGGCGCCCCAGGCCACCGCTCTCCGTTACTCGCATCCGCGGTTTACTGCCCCTCAGTTGGCCAGAAGCTCTTGAAAGATGGAAAGTTCTCATAGGTGGGTCATGTGTAGGATCAGCTTCCCTGTGTGCTTATTAAAAAGGCATTTCTGGCTCCAGGGTGAAACTGTGGTTTAACTTTATTCTGTCGGTGCCCTGGGCTCTGAGAAGACAAGAGGCCCTTTGTGTCCCTACCCTCGGCCTTCCTTCTCTCCTCCTCCCCGTTTTCTCTCTCACCCTCCCCTGAACTCCTACTTCTTGGGCATAGACGTAGATTTCAAAACTTTGCACTGATGTAACTCACTGATTCTTTATTGAGCGCCTACTATGTGTAAGGCTTTTTGAGTTGGGGGACACAGCTGTCTCCTCTCAGCTCTTGGCGTAGGTGCACTGGTTAATACCCCAGCCCAGGCCTTCAAGACGATTGGATGATGACTCAGTTTACAGAAGGCACGCTTGCTCATTCAGAATTTGGGAGATTTTGCTTGGGGGCAGAAGACAGCATCCCCCTTTATGGCAGGTCGTTGGTGCGCAAGGTGGTGAATTCCTGGGGCTAGGGAGGCAGGCATGATTTTGGTGACAGCCTCTGCACTGAAGCAGTCGCTGGCTTTGCTTGATGGATCCACTTTTGTGAACCAAATTTCAGGGAGCTCTGTTTAGCTCATACGTTCTAAGAGTATAAGAAAATATACTGTTTTTAACTTTCTCGTTTGATTTTGTTTTATTTTTCAAGATTGGCCTAAGGATGCCCTGTAAATATGAACTATATATATATTTTTTTTTGGTAAATAGCTAAATTATATGCAATTCAGTATAATTTTTCTCATAACACTAAAATATGTTGTGGCCGGATTTGTAATTCTGAAGCATTGTTTTTATAAAACCAAACAGCAATGTTGGTTTTTGCTTTGTTTTGTTTTTCTTTTTTTTCCCTTTTTACTATACATCTTGTTGAAGAGGCTTGGGGAAGATGTAGGGATAATGTATTTCAAACTAGAGAAGTTAAATGTAAAAGCACATCAGAACAAATTGGGGTTGACTGAAATTTTAAGCACTTAGGTAGAAATGAAGACAATATGACTTGATCTGTTATAAATATATTCCCCAATGAAAGACTGTTTGGACAAGAATTGTAAACATCAGGGTGCTTTTTAGAAAGATGCTTTACAATGCAAGAATAAAGAGAGATCATTGTGTATCGAATGAAAAAGAATATATTGTTAAGTGAAAAGGGGACGTTACAGAATAATGTGTAGTTCGATTCTATTTTTCTGAAGTATTTTCTTAAAGCTTTTAAAATGACCATTCCAAGCAAAGTCTGTAATTGGCATATCGGCCGTTACGTGGGTGAGGTCTGTTTATGTATGTGGAATCTAATAGAGTGTCAGGCGCATGGCGAGAGCTCAGACACTGGTAAACCTTAGAGAGACGTCAGCAAAATTGCTAATGATATACCAAGGAGTGAATCGTGGTCGTCTCTTGTTCACAGAGAGAGTTTTCTGTTCATCAGTGCATAGCATACATGGTTTGATTACGGTCTGATTCCTTTGCATTTTGCATCTACATGAAGAGGACAGGAGTAGTTCTTGGGGTGTACACTGTCTTGTTTTTCTGTTGGAATAGAGTTCCTGATTTGCCTTAATTAGTCCTCTAACAATCTACAAAGGTCAGTGCCAATTGTCTGCTCATTTACATTTGTAATTGTGATGGCTTCTGATTACACATTCCTTGTCTCAGTCCTTCCTCTGAGCCTGTGTCCTCCTCGCCCCCATCCCCCACACCCCATCCTCTCTCTCTCTCTCTCTCTCTCTCTCTCTCTCTCACTCACCTGTGCACCAGACCTGTGGGGAAGGTGAGGGTCTGACTCTTTCTACAAGAAACCTTTGTAGCGATGACCCAGCCTTCCTTTCAACTTCAGTGTCTGTTATGGAAAGGCATCTTGGAGAGGCTGTGGCTTCTAAGTTAGGGACATAATGAAGTCAGAGTCAGGGAAATTATGGGGAGACCAGGCAAGGAATCTGAGAGCCATTATCTAGGAGCCTTCTTGAACTGGGTAATTAAGGGCAATTAAACTTCTCTGCTGGCTCTCTGTAAAATATGCTAATGATCTGGTCTGTTGGAAGGTGCAGGGTGCTGTCTTGCAGTTGTCCATGCTCCTGGGCTGGAAAGGTCCCTCCAGAGAGGATGTGACATCACCAGGATGGTCGCTTGGAAACGGGACTTGAGTCACAACTAATCTACTTCCTCATGAGCATGGGTGCACCAAGACATTGCACCTTTTAGAAACTACCCGAGTCCCGGGGGCAGTAGCCTGAGCTGCAGAGGGTCTTACTTACCCACCCCTTCCTGTCCTAGCTCCGCCATTCACTGGTTGCTTTTATGCAATGATTAAAGCTACCAGGGTTTTTTGTTTTACTTCCATGTATAAAACTGGAGCATATGTTGTGCTGTATTCTGGGCTATGTACACGGCTATGTAGTGTTGAGCCAGTTAGCCTTTTTCTTGGTGGAGGCTTCAGGTTGTCTTCTGTACTGTCCCCTTGGGTAGTTAGTACCTTGTACCCTCATGGCCACCCAGCACTGCCCACTCTGAGAGGCAGCAACACCTCCCATCTAGGGAGGGTGATATCAACCGGCACAGCGAAAGGAAAAAAAAAGAGAGAGAGAGAGATCAAGACAGAGAGAGAGAAAGAGAGAGAGAGAGAGAGGGAGGGAGAGGGAGGGAGAAGAAAAAAGTCGCCTGCTGGTGGTACTGGCATTAGATAGACTGTGTGTGTGTGTGTGTGTGTGTTTGGGGACGAGCATTGGGGGCCCCCTATTTAAGGCGGTGAGCATGCCAGAGAGACCAGAAATACAGGAACCCCAAGGGGGATGTAGAATGTCACGTCACACCAAGTGTTATTTTAGTGAAACCTTTATTCCAGCTCACCTTTGAAAGGGGTCTCCAAGGAACCTGAAAGTTTGAAACTTGACCCTCAAGTGAACATAGATTGCTAGTCGGTGAGTGAGCGTTTTTGCTGGGTTGGAGTTTGGGGTTCTGTGCCTGGATTTCATCTGAGGGGACGGGCTTTGTGGTGATACCAACAGTAGCGGGACACAGTGGTCACCACTTTCTGTCCTCTGTCTTATGTGCAGACCCCTCCTCCCCACTTCAGCACTTAACACCCCCTTTGTTGCCCAAATGTATTTTGAGAAAAATGATGAGTTTAGGGAGGTGCAAAGAATTCTTGGGCTACTCACATCCTATGTTAAACTTGTTCCTCGCCTCGGTAGGGGACCGGGGAGGAAAATAGAACCCGCGTCTCTTTGCTTACAGAAATAGCTCAAAGGCTTCTTCTCAACCTTACAGATGTGAAGGCACCCCCTTCAGACTATGACCCCATTATGAGAACTATAGCCGCGCGTGGTTTTTCCCAAACACTGACTCCTGGTGGAAAGTTTTGTGGCCTTTCAAATCAGTACAAGTACTCTCCATCACCCGTCCCCTGGTTCTTGGGTTTCTAGATCCCTTGAGATCGGCAAGGAAGCTCCCCCAGGTTCTCCGCCCGCCCGCCCAGTAGTGTCTCCACAAGCCACATGTAGCTATTTAAGTTTAATTAAAGTTAAATAAAAACACAAAATTTAGTTTCTCTGCCATACGAGCCAAATTTCAAGTGCTTAACAGTGACCCATGGCTCATGGCTACCTCGGTGGACAGTACCACGGTGTAGAATGGCTCAGAAAGGCCTCCCGAACCGTGCTGGGTTCCTCACTGGGGCCCCCGTGATTTCCGCCTGGCCAGGCTGGGCTCGGGCTGCGCTCTGCATGAGGTCCTTTGGTTCCCATTTTAAAGAAACTGGTGCCCTTCCTCTGCCGGCTTTGTGCCAGCCTGGATAAGGTGTATCCATTACTGTCTTTTTGCTTCCTTTCCTCAACGTGGAACGAATATGTCCTCAAACAGGTATTTAATTTTGGTTTTGTCACTTAAGCCCGATCCATTAGCAGTTGGGAGTTCAAAGGGACTTTGTAAAGACGTTTCTTACAGAGTGGATGTTAAAGGGCTTTTTACAGTTTTATACCTCAAGACTATCTTGAGACCTTTTCTGTATATGTTAATAAAAGGAGCTCTTTATTGCTTTTAAAAGATCCTGACCTCTGCTCTAATTAGAATATTAAAAATTGGATGGTGAATGATTTTTCTTGGAACAGGTCTGTCATTTTAACTTGAAATTTTTTCCAAAATTGTCATCATCTTACGAAGTCAAGAAAGAATCCATGTGCTTTCCTCTCACTGTCCCCATTGGTTTGAAGTGCTGTGCTTGGGACAGCCCTTTTCCTTGGGGACCGCCTTAGCCAGCCAGCACTGCCACAGCCAGTGCACAGACTGGGCGGCTCAAACAGCAGGAATTTATTTTTGTCACAGTTCTGCCGGCAGGTTCGGTTTCTCTTGGCTTGCAGATGGCACCTTCTCTTGTTCTCACTTGACCTTTTCTCTGTGTATGAGCATCCCTGGTGGCTCCCTGTATGTCACAATCTCCTCTTCTTGTAAGGACACCAGTCACGTTGGATTAGGGCTCGCCCTGAGGGCCTCATTTCGACGTAATCCCCCCATGAAAGATCCCGTCTCCAAATACAGTCACACCTGAGGTGTTGGGAGTTAGAACTTCAAAATTTAGATTTGGGGGCCACATGCCAGTTCATCACATGGACTGTCTGAGATCCGAGGCCAGCCTCTTGTTTCCTCTCCTGTGTGACCGTGTGGTTGTGAAGGAGGTTAGGGTGTCTTGGTGGACACAGAGGTGAAGGGGCGAGAGGGACTCTGGACGGAGCCTCACGCAGCGTTGTCAGTGCCCGCCAGTCGCTCCTGAGCTTCCTACTCGCAGCTCCTGGCTTCAACAACAGCCTTGGCATGTGAAGGAACGGAGCGAGCTCCTTGGAAGGGGCCCCCAGAGGAAGCCGAAGCACTCGAGGAAACTTGCCAGGACCGGAGAGGGGTCAGAGCACTGCGTCCATTGGGCCTGTTGGCCTTGAGTCTTTTCTCGCCTGTTCAGACACAGCCTCCGCTCAAAACTCCTACCGGCAAACCCCAGGGGCACAGCCCGCCAGCCCACATAGGGATGAAGCAGCCCCCCTACGTGCGTGTGAGACTTGACAGCCTTAGCGTCAGTCAGTACCACTCGCCCTTGTGGGGAGCGTTCCAGCAGGCTGTCCCGCGTGCGAGGGATTTAGAGAAGTAGTGACTCCTCTCTGTGACCCACCAGTGCTTTAAAGGACAAGCAAAACTCACTGGGTTTGTGGATGGTGTTCGGTAGCCCAGATCTTTTTTTCTCTCTGCTTGGGGTAGATGCTCCCCAGAGCCTCGATGCCTTCTGTGGCCCGCTGTGGTCTAGAACCCTGTATGGCGTAAATTGGTTGGGCTTTCATCCAAAGGATTTTTGTTGCTGGAAGTTCTTGAAGGAGTTACTTCTTGGTTTGCCTTATTCTGTGTCAAATACTCCAGACTTGCCATTATTTAAAGGTCCTAGTGTGTAAGTTTTCACCCTTAATAACTTTCATATAGGGCGCATCATCCCAAGTGTTCGCAGGGCAGGGACGTTCTCCTCCCGGACCTCGATCTTTCCCAGACACGAGCCTGGGACTCAGGCTTCACAGCCAACCTCCAGAAGGGCCTCCCTTTGCCACAAGAGCAAAAAGCAAAGGCGTGTTCACCCCTCACAGCCCCTCGTGGAGGTCTCGGGTCACTGGGGCCCCCCATTCCAGACCGCTTAGTGCTCCCTGTGGCCAGGGGCTGCCATGTTGGGCAGTGCAGATGGAGGATGTTCCTTTCCCTGCAGAAAGTTCGTGAGGCCAGTGCGCATTAGGCAGGGGCCAAGCTGGGACTTGGAGCAGAGGCCCGGGGCCCAAGGCGACACTCTTTCCACTGTGTCTTGTGTCCTTGCCGTGGGCTCTTACCTCATGCAAGCGGCAGGCAGTGCTTTGCTCCGGGATGCGTTGTTCATATCTGGAAAGGCAGATGACCCACTGCCGGACTCTCTCAGGACAGAGATGGGGAAATCCATAAAACGGAGGGGAGAAAAGGTGCAGCTGCGAGTTGTGACTCTGCAGACATCAGAGTGCAAGCTTTGGTTTTGTCCGAGATTGGAAGTGGCTCGTGTGCTTTTCCCGGCGTTCTGAGCCCTTTCGTGGTTTTCTCATGTGCTTCAGTTCCCGAGGCATTGAGAAACCCCACCGAATGGCGCTCACAACCTATTCCAGTCAGCTTGGGCAGGCGTCTTTACGGCCTGTCACCAGGACAGGAGTGTGTGAGGCACCGATGTGATGAGGATGTGGCCTGGCCATCAACCATGCAAACTGGCGTTCACCCCAGGCATTTTTATAGCAATAACTGGGAATTCACAGTAGAGTTAGCTGGTTGGTGGGTCTTGAATTATTAGTAAAACAACTGAGGCTATGTAGGCAGTAAAAAATCTGAACAACATGAAAATTGGGACCAAGACCTTTGGAAAAGGTCAGGATAGAGAAGTTACAAGGAGGACGGGCAAGTGCTGAAGAGAGTTGGGAAGTGAAGAGGTAGGGCTCAGGCTTACGTAGGGAAAAGGCAACATTCGACTTTCCTTCTTTTAGAAAAGCACCGTGGCTGAGGAAGGTGTGAGTGAATTGAGTCTGGGGGTGACTTCTTTGATTCTGCAAACATGGACGTGTCCTTAGTGGGGTCAGGCACCACTCCGGGCTCTGGGAAAACTGCCAGCAGCGAGAAGACACAGAGTCTGGACTTTTCCCTCTAGTAGCGGGGGACAGACACCAAATAAATACATGCAGAACGTTAGGTGTGCAGGGTGCTACAGAAATAGAACCAGGTGGGACAGGGTGAGATGGGGGAGCTGTTTTATATAAGGTGATCTGAAAAAGTCTCTCCGGGGAGGTGACATTGGAGCCGAGTAGGAGGACAGTGAGTGAGAGTGTCTGCAGACAGGGGGCCCAGCCTGCAAGCCCCCTTGGCTGGTTGGAGGTGCAGGAGGGCCGGCGGAGGCCTGGAGGGGAGGAGGCATGTGGGGGGGGTGTGGTCTGAGTAGGGCCTGGGGAATTTGGCTTTTGCTCCCATCAGGAAAGGAAAGGAAAGGTCTGAGCATGGGAGGTGACAGTGTGACTTCCACTATTCAGGTTTCTGTGGCAAGTTGACTTGCATGTCAGTGGTCCACTGTGGTTCAGGTGTAAGTTATCTCCTTTCCTGTTCACCCTTGCCCCCAGTAAAGGAGTCCCCCCACTGAGGCAGGGAGGAGAGGGGGTGCTGCAGTGTGCAGTCTCCCTAGGAACCTTGCAAGCTGCAACCACTGCAATTAGAAAGGGCCTTGTTGACCCTGAGCTGCGGAGAAGCCACTCCCTGGGATCCACATAGCTCTGGAGTTGTCTGCTTCAGTCCAGCCAGGGGTCAGCAGCTTTTTTTTTTTTTTTTCCTCCAAAGAAAACCCAAAATCCTTTCCTGGTGACTCATCGCCTAAGTGTGAAGCACAGGAAAGACTTTTGTCCTTTTGACTTGAGGATGAGTTGTCTGTACTACAATGTAAGCACCAAACACGAATGAGAAGCCGTCTCTGGTCAGGGTATGTGTTAGGAGGACTAAAGCAAAGCCAGACCCTTCATCTCCTCCCGCCCTGCGCCCTCCGATGGGCACTCACATTCCATGGAGCACCTCGGTCTGTGAGCAGTCCCGGACCAGGACTGCATGTCTCTGCTCGCTGCTGTAATCCAAAAGAGGTTAGTGCCCTAGCACCTTTGTTCTCTCGGTGCCCCCGGTGCTGCGTGTCCAGGGGTCATTATCCTGCTGTGGAACGCCTGATGACCCAACTCTGACTTGCGTGTCTAGCCAGCCTTTGACAGACAGGCCTGATCTAATTCTGCAGCCATTTTCTTCTCCGCAGACATGTGCCCAGACCCCAGGCGGATCTGAAGACTTCCTCAGAACACTTAAGACTAGGGAAATTTGTACCATACTGTACTGTTTTCTCTGGGCTTTCCTTTAATCAGGAATGTAGATGGCTGTGTGTGTGTGTGTGTGTGTGTGTGTGTGTGTGTGTGTGTGTGTGTGTTTCCAGTAGATGGTATGCATGGCTGATTGGGAAATAGTGATTCTTTTTCAATAACTATTCGGGCACCACTCCTCTCCCCCTTCAGGGTCCCTGTCCCCTCAGGATTGTCAGGCTTATGTGGAAAGACCCCTGGAGGGAAAGATGTTGGTATATATCATGGGTATTTGGAAAGAATGTTTCAGCCACACCTGGCTGCCGTGTGTGAGGACAAATTTAATTTATTTTAAAAATCTGGCCATAGGCAGTGTTTTCTGCTCGTTTCCTTAGGGGAGAAAAAATTGAAGCATAGCAGCGAGCTGTAGTTTACATTTGTTTCCTTCCAGATAGACCAGCCAGCAGACGAGAGATCATTTCTAAAGGATATGAAAGGTTTAATAATTTTAATTTTGTTTTTATTAAAGTTTATCATAACTTTTTTTTCCCCATCATGCCCTGGTAGAACGGAAGGGAAAGAAGGGGAGCTAATATAAATATACACAACCCCCAAGCATTTGCTGAATAAAACTCCCTAACGGGTGGTGCCATGTGGGGAGGAAGTAGTCGGATGGCTGGAGACAGCAGGCTGACCAGGGCACGCAATGACAACGCTGCACATGGCCAGCATCTCGTCCGCTTCCCGTCACCTCCAGCAGACACTTGTCGTGGGAAGCTCCTGTCTTTCGTTAGACAAGGAGAGGAAGCTCCCACTGCTGACTTACTCTCTCGTGGCTCTCAAGCGGACTGCATCCCCCAGCCACTTCCGGCTAAAGAAGTCTAAGTTTACAGCGTACCGTAGAAGGCACTTCTGTTAGGTGCTTTTACCCTTTATCACAACAATGAAATACTTCAACCTAGATAGTCCGAAGACTTGCTGTAGACCAAAACCTCTGAGATTGTATGTACGTGTTTTATGAAAAAGCCAAGTTGGGATAAAAATAGTCTTTCGTTTTGGACAGAAAAGCTGTCCTATAAGTTACGGTGAAACAGGAGGTAGGATCCTAGATTAACAGACTTTGGGCTCACTTTCCTTTTAGGGAGTAAAAGAAGTTTATTTTGCGGTGAATTCAGTTGTCCCAGTCATTTGGGTGCGGACTGAAGTCGCCACCCGCCCAGCACAGGCTCCCCTCTCCTCCGCAGCCGGGAGACTGCGAAGGCGTGGCTGCTGGGAATTCCAGCTCTGAGACCAGGCAGGATGCTGCACCACCTGAGAGTGATGAAACTGTGCTCACTCTTCTGTTCTCACGAAGGCTGGAAATTTGACTTGTGCCCTTTAGCCATTTTTTTTTTTTAAGCAGTAGGATTAAAGTATTGTCATCTTGTTAAACCCGACTTCAGCAGGTAGTTCACTTAACCCTACTGTATACCAGTCTGGAAGGTTTGGGCTACCTTAGGACTTTATAGTACTTTGTCCGCTGGTTTTATGGGGGAACAGAGAAGCAACTCTTCTAGTGGCAGCTGTGACTCCGGCTGTTTGAATCAAGTGGAAGCAGCAGTGCAGAGGCTTCGACCCAGCTGCCTGTGTGAGTCAGTGACTGGCCCCTGGCACGCTGTGTGGACCCTTCTGTGCTCCATCAAGGTGCCCTTGGGACCTGGGGACCTCCCTGGGCTTCTGGGCTATGCCTGGTAGTGCCGGGGGCTTTCATGAGGAAGTGTCAGGTAGAAGACTTCCCTGCAAGGCTGGGCTCAAACCAAACCAGACCTTTCTTCTGAGAAAGACCCCAGAGGCTACCCCAAGTTTGCAGGCATCAACCCCCCTGCTGGCTGGGTCCCAGGAGCCTGAAATTTTGGAATTATTTTATGGTAGTTACGTGAACCAGCGAAGGCACCTTTCTTGGCCCCTCAGCCGGAGCTGTGTGAACAGGAGAAATGAACAAACGCAGGGCCGTGTCGCCCCTGAAGGCCGGTACCCACAGGTTAGGCTGCCCTCGATGAGCGGAAGAGAGACCCAGCTACTGCCCTATGCCAGCCTGCCTCAGGCTGGGCTGGATGACCACAGGCATTCTGGCTCGTATGGGAGGTCTTGGTCCCATCTTCTCGAACCTGCAGAGACTATGAAGTAGTAGAAGGTGGGGAAACAATAGCAAAAAATCCTTCTATCTCATAGCATCTAGCTGTGAGTTCCAGAGGCACCCCAAGAGTGGATTAATGGATTGGGCAGTTTATGTTTTCTCTCATAAGCAGACATGGGAGAAGGGCAGTTAAGTGCAGGACTGAAGGCCCCCACAGGGTCAGCAGGGTCCCGGCCTCCTTCCATCCTTCAAGCAGGCTG
>PVJD01016069.1:0-22488 GCA_004026545.1 Mormoops blainvillei | reverse complement strand
GGCCTGCTGAGCACAGGCACAAGCTATTTATGCCAGCCTTCCTTTCTTTTGAGGTGTTGTCACCTCTCAACCTCATGGCAGAGAGTCCCCGTACGGGCAGAGGCCCAGCGACCAAGTGCCTTGTCACCTGAGGACACTGGGCAAGCCATGGCTGTGCAGAACCTGGAACCCGAGAGCGGGCCCACACCTCAGCACTCCAGAGACAGCACTGCAGCCTGGATTCCTAACCCCCGCCACCTCCGTGTGAGTCCCCGAGTCCCTGAACTGCTCTCCTCAGTGAAGATTCACTCAGGATCCTTCCACACGACCCTCGGGGCAGCTGTAGTTGGGTTTCAGAGTTGCATCATCCAGTTTCTCCCTAGAGCGCAGGCTACAGGCAACACATTTATATGGAACTCGTCTCTCTGGAGCTGATGAGCTCTCAAGCCCCACTACTAGTGCGGCCTCTGGCCCAGGGGCAGGGTTGGCTGGCTGGCAGTGCAGACCCGCAGGCCCCGCCCCAGACACACACCATCACAACTCGCTCTTCAGCAGAAGCCCAGGTGATCGTGGGTGTCAGTTTGAGAGGCAAGAGTGTCTTCAGCAATGGGACTAAGGGGGAAAATGAATGGCAGGTGGTGCCCATGCTCACCGAGCCTCCCTGGGCTGGGATCTGGAATTGTGGGGGTGGAGACTGAGGTCTCATTAACCGACATGAACCTTGAGTGGGAGGGATTGATCACAGAAAAGAAGACACACTCCTAGCCACGCACGCCAAGAAACTCTATCCCATTAAGAAGAGATCAGACTCATGTTAAGAAAACTCACAAGAGAATAAAGAAAAAAGAAACACATCAGGGAGAAGATACCTGTGTCCTCTGTCAAGCACATCCTCTCTTTATAGACAAGCACATGAGACGCCAGATACACAGGAAAGTGGCAGGTGAGCACAGAATTGCCAGGAAAGCTGAAGCGGTCAGAAGGAAATGTCCACAGGTTCGTGCAGGCAACTGCCTGCCAGCATCTGACCACATACTCTCCTGTCTGACTCTCCCGGTGGACATCCAAACTCCCGTCTGAAGCCCGTTTCTTCCTTCAGGCCCGCAAACCCACCCTCTCTGTACGCACAGATTATCATTCCCTTGTACTCTGTCTCCTGTATCATTCCTAGCGGTGCACAAGTATTCTCCTGTTCATCCCATGTAAACACTTCCCTGGACTCCAGCTACGACGCAACCTCTTTGTACAGCCAAACTTTGTTGTATCGCACTTCGCCTCTTTGTGCTTCACAGGTGTTGCATTTTTTTACAAATTGAAGGGAAAACCCTCCACCAGCAAAAGGATTGCAGCTCGCTGTGCTTTGACCATCTGGAACTGAACCTGTAATATCTCGGAGAAACGCCTGCATTTCTTTGCAGCAGAATGCCTGGAAAGAGCTGTCCAGACCTGCCATCCCTACTTCCTCTCCTCCTGGTTATTCTTCAACTCCTATTCCAATAAAAGTTTGATCTCACTGTTCCACTCATTGATTTTTTTTTATCCTCACCCAAGGACCTTTCTTGTTATTGCTGTTGTTAGAGAGGGAGAAAGGGAGAGAGAGAAAAACATCGATGTGAGAGAGAAGCATTGACTGGTTGCCTCCCGTATGCACCCAGACTGGGGATCGAACCTACAACCTAGCTATGTGCCCTGACAGGGAATCCAACCTGCAACCCTTTGGTTGCAGATGACGTGCCAACCCGCTGAGCCACCCAGGCAGGGCCACCCACTGATTTTTCACCCCCATCCTTGCTGACCGTGGCAGCTTTTCTCACGGCTGCTCACTCCCCTCTTCTTGAAACGCTTGGTTCCTTAGTTCCCAGAATCCCCGGTCACTCTCTTGGCTTCCTCCTACTTCACCAGCTGTTCCTCAGACTTCTTTGCCAGTTTCCCTTTTATCCCAGACATCTGAATTCTCAAGTGGCCCAGACCTCAGTTCTTGGTCCTCTCTCTGTCTTCACTCCTTGTTGATGTCATGTCATCTTGTCTGGTGGTTTTCAGTACTATCTACTCTACTGTTTCCAGTTCTACAATAATGATGCCTGTTACAAACAATGGCATTTTAGATTTGATTCTAGAGTAAATCGACAGCCTCCAAATGTATACCTCCTGCCCAGACCCTCTCCTGAAGGCTTGTGTATCTGAGTACTTGACGTTTCCGCGGGGATGTCTCACAGCCCTCTCAAACTTCACAGTCCCAAACTCAGCTACTGATCCTCCTGCCTCACCTGTTATTTCAGCATGTGGGCACTCTGTCCTTCCAGCTGAGCAAGTTGAACACCCTACGAGTCGTTCTTGATGACGCCCCTCTGTCTCACAGCCTGCGGCTAATCCATCAGGAAACTCCGGTGGCTCTCCCCACAGACTACCTAGAATCCTATGCATTACCATGTCTGCGCTAACCTCCTGGGCCCAGCAACTATCACTTCTCACCTAGAGCCGTGCTTCTCGAACCTGCGTGTAGACAGGAAGCACTTGGGCGCTGCGCTGCGTGCAGACTTGGACTCGGCAACTCTGGGTGAAGCCAGGAATCCTGCGCGTCTGCCCGAGAGGCCGTCCTGGCTTCCTTTCTCACTCCCTTAAGATCCCTCCCCAGGGACGCCTTCCCTGACCACCCCATTTCCTGTCCCCCTTACCCTGATTCATATATGTGCTTGTTTGTTTGCCTTTTCTGTAAGCTTTAAGTAACTTTTTTCACTCAAGATCGCACAGGTCAAAAGTAGTGGAACCAGGTACAGTCTCTTCCAGGTCGATGAGGTTTGGACTTGTGTTTTCCTCCTCACTCTCTCAGTTTGGCTTCAGATGCAAAGTCCACACGTGTACTTAACACAGCAGTCACCTGTGAACTTACCTCAAATTTCCATCTTTGATGGACTATTTATCATTCTCAGCTTGTCCTCTTTGCCTGTTTTCTCATGAATTCATTTCCTCTACTCCAAGTGCAAGCTGCTGAAGCAGGCCCGATGCTGATGCATTTGCTGGGGAATTCCTGAGTCCACGATGACGCAGGACACAGACTAGGATCACCAGGGTCCTCATTCGGCCTTCAGTGTTAGCTACGTTATGGGACTCATTCAAACCAATCACCATAGTTTGCCTTGTGTAATGTGCAAACTTTTTGAGGTAGAAACAAGGATGTGCATTATACATGGGTATCACTAATTCCATATCTCTACAAAGGTTTTCCATTCTTTTATTTATGCTTATGTGTTAAAAGTATAACTCTAGAAAGCAGTAACAACATCCGTGTGCAAAATAATATCCTGGGATACGATAATCATTTTTGTCTCTAAATGTAAATAAATGCAAAACTGAATTAAAAAATTAAAACAGAAGACTTTTTTCCTGAAAGTTTGGGCCAAAAACGTGGCTACTCATTATACACAGCAACATACGATACTTATCTATTAATTCCAACAATGTTTGTTGGACTAGTATGATGTTCCAGATACTAAATTTATGCCCTAAACATATGCAAAAAAGTTCCTGATCACAGAGATCATTCTAGAGAGAATTGCACATACAATCTATGTACATATGCACACACACATACATACACATGCATAAGAGTATACTAAGAATAACCAAAAAATTCTGCTGCTGGGGATCGATGCGAGATGTAGACAGAGGTTTCAAAAGATGAAAGGAGATCTTTCTTAGTTGGCTGTGATTTCATAGACTCCACTTCTGATGCAAAAATCAGTAATCCTATGTCCCAGTCAAAAATCAGGAGCCACCCACAACCTCCGCCCCCTCCTGGGTGCCTCCCGCTCACTTACCTGACTTACCCTGCGAGACTCTGTGCTGTGTGCGTGGCCCCGGGACTCCTGCAGGGCTCGCTGTGCATGATCAGCCTCCCCTCTCCCCCTTCTCTCCTGTGTGAAGGGACCAGGCATGGCCACCTCCTTACAGAGGGGAAACGACCTTTGGATCCCAGCCTATTGGCCTTGACGAAATTGCTCTGCTCCTCTTCCCACGGAGGCACTTATTTTGTCACATGCACCTCCTTTCCTCTCTGGGGTTCCCCATCTTTCTACGTCTTAAAATACACTACAATTTACCGAGTGATAAAAGTATGTAAAACGTTGCTTTCTGTCTTACACATTTAAGATTTTGTTCTTATATTTTAACTTTTGCTTCATACCTCACCTCTTCTATTTGTTGATAAAAGTGTTATCAGTATGAAAGCAAACAAATATGAAGGATGTAATGTAATTGTGTTCCCTATTAATACCAAGTCATGTTTGAGAGTTTTTGTTACAAATGAATGATGATGTTGTTTTACTATCTGGACAGTTAACACTGTCCTTAGACATCAGGCACCTGAGAGATCGATCAGTTGTGTCCTATTAAGGTACACTTGCTGTTGATTCTCTACACTTAGAAAAGATGCAAACACCTGAAGTGAACATCCTGGGGAAGAATTTTAGTTTTCATATCTGCCCGTTATATAATGTTGACCATTTGAATAATCTCTTGTTGCAGAATCTCCACGTATAAAGGAAGAATAAATAAAAATCTTTATTTTGCTCTTCCTACTGAAATGACTAGATGGAATAATTTGTTTTAGGCCACATTATATATTATACATATTTCCCATTATTTGTTTTCCTTAAGGGAAAATTTAGACTTTTTGATTATAATGGGTACATACACATACACAACTACTATATTTAACATTATAGAAATACAGAGTTTTTATTAAATTTATATTAAGGAAGCAATAGTCTATAGCTGTAAATATTGCCTCCAGGGATCTTTTATATAAAATAATAATAAGGTAATGAAAATTCAGTTTCTTAAGAGTTTTGTGTTGCAAATATCGGTTAAAGGAAAAGCCCTCTTGCGCCGGCTGGTGTGGCTCAGTGGATTGAGTGTCAGCCTGTGAACCAAAGTGTCACTGGTTGGATTCCCAGTCAGGGCACATGCCTGGGCTGTGGGCCAGGTCCCCCGTGGGGACACACTGGTGTCTCTCTCCATTGCTTTCTCCTTCCCTTTCCCTCTGTCTAAAAATGAATGAAATCTCTCATTGTGTTAGTGTGCATGTGTGCATGTGTGTATATGAGCATGAGTGGTTTTGGTTGTATGACTGAGTATGTGTGTGCTTGTGTGTTGAGTGTGTCTGTGAGGGTTTCAGACTGAATATGTTTCAGTGTGTGAGCATGTGTGTGTATGTGAGTGAATGTGTGTTGATGACATGGGTCTGTGTCTGAGTGTGTGTGTGTGTGTGTGTGAGTGTGAGTTCTCTGGAGCAGCCTACTGTTAACCTTGGCTGTCCTAGTGTTCTTTCATCTGGATGCACTTTGGAGAAAAACCATTGCAAAGCCTTGAAAAAGAAGAACAAAACTGGGGGGATGACACTATCTGACGTGAAACCATAGTACAAGGTCATAGTAATCAAAACAGCATGGTACTGGCATAAAAACAGACACATAGATCGATGGAATGGAACTGAGAGCCTAGAAATAAACACACATTTTGATGGTCAATTAATATTTGATGAAGGAGGCAAGAATATACAATGGAGTAAAGAAAATCTATTCAATAAATGGTATTGGAGAAACTGGATAGATATTCATTGCATGAAAAAAAATGAAACTAAGCCATCAACTTACACCATGCACAGGAATAAACTCAAAATAGATAAAAGACTTAAATGTAACTTTAAAACCATAAAAATTCTAGAACAAAAGATAGGCAATCAATTCTCTGACATTTCTCTTAGCCATATTTTTCTGATATATCTCCTCAAGCAAGGGAAGCAAACCAAAAAAATAAACAGATTGGACCACATTAAACTAGAGTTTTTGCATAGCAAAGGAAATGATCAACAAAATGAAAAGACAACCCACTGAAAGTGACAACATATTCACCAATGATACGTCCATTTAGGGCTTAATAGTCAACATTTAGGAAGAACTCACACTACCCAGCACCGGAAATAGCCCAAACAACCCAATTAAAAAACGGACAGAGGACCCGAATGGTCTCTTCTCCACAGAAGACAGACAGGTGGCCAATAGACACATGAAAAGATGCTCAACATTACTAATCATCAGAGAAATGCCAAGAAAAACTGCAGTGAGATATCACCTCACACCTGTCACAATGGCTATCATTGAGAAACCCACAAATACCAAGTGCTGGCGAGGATGTGGATGGAGGAAGGGGAAGCCTCGTGACTCTCAGTGCTGTTGTGGAACGGTGCGGCCACTGTGGAAAGCAGGAGGGAGTTTCCTCAAAAGAAGAAAACTATCAGTGCCTGACGACCCAGCCATTCCCCTTGGGGGATTTATCCAAAGAAATCCAAAGCACCAGTTGGAAAGAATCGAGCCACCCCATGCCCGCTGCAGCGTTACTTAGAGTGGCCAGGCTGTGAGAGCAGCCCAAGGGCCCGCCGACAGGTGAGGGGATCAAACAGCGAGCGGAGGTGCATTTCCGCAATGAAATGTCGCACGGCCGCAGAAAGAAGGAACTCTTGCCATCTGCAACCAGATGGATGGGCTCAGAGGGATTACGCTCAGTGAAGGAAGTCAGACAAAAACGACAAATACCATTTGATTTTGCCTCTATTTAAAATCTAAGCAACAAAATAACTGAACAAACAAAACTGACATGGAATCCTAGACACAGAGAACAACCTGGTAGTTACCAGAGGGGAAGAAGCTTAGGAAACTGGGAGAGAGGTGAATGGGGTAAAAAGTACAAACTGGTGGTTACAAAACAGTCACGGGGATGCCGAGTACAGCACAGGGAACACAGTCGGCAATATTTCGGTAACGACGTCTGGCGCCAGTGAGCACAGGAAAGAGCAACGGGAACACCAGGTACGCTGTGTGAATGTCTGACCACCAAGCCGCACACCTGGAATCCGTGCAAAATAATTTGGAAAATAAAACGTAATTTAAAAATCTGTTAAAGTACAGGAACTGTAGGCTCTCCACAGTGGGTGAATCGGTGCTTGAAAAGCTCCCCCAAGTGACAGTGATGCCTGACTGCACTGATTACAAGCCTCTCGCTTCTCGGAGGGGGAAGAAAAGGTTTTCTGTCTCTAACCTCTGCGACAGGGAGCAGCAGAGAATGGTAGATAATCTGGGAGTTGGGGGAGGCCCAGAGAAAAGTCTGCCTACATGCCTTTCTGACCTTGTGTAGATGCTGACAGATGCTCGACAGCGGCCAGACACTGTTGCCCACTGAGCCTCCAGGTCCTCAACACAGGCACACACGGCCAGGTCGGCACATCCCTGACAAGGGTCGCAAGTTCCTGAAGGTCACCGGCTACACACGGCTTATATGCTAGTTTGGTCTTAGGAAGACACTTCTTAATGGAGTCTAAAAGGACTGGAAGGACCTGCTCTCTGGACCCTCCCCGACTTTTCAGGCCTATTTCACCCTCTGGCTAGTCTCTCCAATCGAGCAAACTCTTCCTGTCTCCGAAAAACGCCCTCAAATTTATCCCTTCACAGGAAGATGGAACACCCCCAACAACACACACTCTCCTATCGATCTACCCTCCGGTCATGTGCCTGTCCGTCATCTACCATGTCTGTGTATGTTTATGTGCGCCTCTCACCTATCAGCCTATCTCCCCTTTACCCGTCCACCTGTCTGCAGATGTGTGCATCTATCACGGATGTCTCTGCTTGTCTGCCTGTCTCTCTATCACCTGTCTATCCATCTAGCTCCAAAGTATCCTTTAAAGCTCATTTCCAGTAGCTCTTCAAAGAAGCCTTCCTTGCCCGCCCTCTCCACAGTCGGGTCGGGGCTCAGGTCCCTCACACCTCCTCTCACTCTCTTTCTTTGCAGCACTTGCCAGGGTCGGGCCTGACACAGTTGTGGGTGGGACTCCTATCGATTATCGATTTCTGCCTCCCCTCACCAAATCCAGGTTTTGGGAGAGTTGGGTCCGTGTCAATTAGTGAAAAAATTTAAATTCCTTCCAAGTGCCTTTAAGGGATCAATTAGATATAGGCTTTTGGCTTGAGGTGCTTAGAGTCTAGTGGAAAATAAAAGATAAGTATTCAAGGAACTATTTACAAAAGTCTATGAGGGCAATGACAGACTTCATTAGTGGGATCAAGTTTCAGCCCGCCCTAGTTGCCGCAGAGCGATGTCCCTGTGAGAAGAGGCCGTGTGACCTCCCGATGCAGCTGGACCTGACCCCTTCCTGTTGTGCCCTGGCTGCTTGGCTGAAAAGCTGCCCCCAACCGGGGCAGGCCCCCCTCTGTACGAGGGTCAGCTTTCTGGTGAGAAGGAGCTCTGCCTTGACAGCAAATGCTTTCGGCAGCCTGCTGTATGTTCCATGAGGCTGAGGAAGACAGACATGTGGCAAAGCAGACCGTGAAGAGATGTCAGCATCCTTACCTCAGAGAAATGCGAATTATATCTACAGTGGGGTCTTACCACGCAGCCCTGAGAATGGCTGCAGTAAGAAGGACAACACCAAATGTTGCTGCAGATGTGGGAAGCAGAGTCCCTTGTGCAGTGCTGAGGAGACTGTCAAATGGTACAGCCCACTGGGAAACAGTTGGACAGTTCCTTCAAAAAGCAAAACCTACAGCTACCACATGGCCTGGCATACGCACGCCAGGACATTTAGCCCAGAGAAAGAGGGACCCCGCGGACACAAAGCCCTTGCGCATTCTTTGTGGTGGTCTGATCTGTCAGAGCCCCAAACTGAAGCCCACCCAGAAGTCCTTCCAGGGCGGAATACTTGAACTGTGGTGCACCCACGGCGTGGGTGCCATGCAGCCATGCAGAGTAATGGCCTGTTCACACCTCAGCAGTGAAGACGCCCCTCAGGTCAGCCCCGTGGAAAGCACCAACCCAAAGAGGCTCTGGACTGCGTGATCCCATTGCTGTAACCTTCGCGACAGGGCAAAATTATAGACAGGTGAGTGGTTGCCAAGGCAGAGAGAGGTGGACAGGGTGGGAGGGGCGTGTGTGTGGCTGTAGAAGGAGACACAGTCCATCACAACCAGGACATTAACGCTGGTAGAGCCATTGTCACCCCCACAGGATCCTTTGTGTCACCTTGGAGTAGATCGCCATTTAAGAGGTTACATTAAACTTTTTATAGCCTTTTCAAAGTAATTTTTATTTTTTTGTGCTTTTTATACTCTGTACCTGGAAATGGACGTATCAATATATCTCTTCTGGCAGCCAGCCTTTGGAAGCCATCCCCTTCGAGGAGAAAAGAAAGGAGATGGAGACCTTCCTTGCAAATGGTGACATGGAAGTCAGACAACGTTGTCGTTCTAGGAAGGACAGATTTGAAAGCGAGACCCAGGGTTTACTTGACCAGCTTGTAAATATGTATGAATACTTATTTAGTAAGCAGTCTCATTTATTTATTTGACTTTTAAGCCAGTTACTGCATGTTTTTAAAATAACTTAAGCACTGATTTAGTGATAAATGCAATTATTTTATAACAATTTGAATTAACAGTGGTTAGCAGTGATTGTCAGTTTCTAGCAATTTACAAGATTTGATGCAATTTATGTAACAGCTAAATTTTTCTCATTCTTTTTAAGCTTTTGTGCACAATTAGGTGCTATAAAAAGTAATTTTATTCTATTTTCAGCACAGTCATTTCATATTTTCTCATTTAATATTTGTACTTTTGGCAGTTTTCAATCAGCATTAAATTCTATTGCTGATATGTAGTTTTGCTGAGGTAAAGATTTTGAATTGAAGGTCTTTTTGAGACTGGGGAGGTGGCATGTAGCTGGTGAGCCTGACTGGCCGCTCTCTCAGCATCTATCTGCAGTGAAGCGTTCTTCTCCTCAGATAACACATTCTCCTGCGTAATCCCTGCCAAGGCCTAGGGAAGGGACGTCAGTAAGGTTCCTGGTTGATAGGAGAAGAAGTTATATTCTGTAGTGGTAATGTCAAATGTGAGCATTAGTATTATTTACCTTTCTTCTATTTTGTTTTTACATTTTTCAGTTACAGTTTACATTCAATATTATTTTGCATTAGTTCCAGATGTCCATTTGTTAAAATGTTCGAGAGATAAAAAGTGCTGACGTCAGCATGTGTTGCGGGATGTCACTGTTCTCTCTAATTTCTAAACATCCCTGTTCTCTTACCTTATTGGCTTTAACATTTTTGCAAATCCTTTACCCTGTATAATTCTTAACACCATCTTCAAGTAAAAAGATTAAATTGGTTACTTTTTCCCAGCTCCCTGGATCTGGTAGTTAATTATTCATAGTGGCATTAATGGACACCAATGCACAGTGGGACGTTCAGTGCAATTCCACGTCACAGATGATTGACTGAGGCTCTCTTTTACGTGGACAGCACGGAGCATGGTTCCACAATTGTCTCAGCCCTGACTCTATCACATTCTTGTGGGACTGCTGAGGCTGTACTACTGCAAGAAAGGGCCATCGACGTCGGATGGAATCGCCCATCAGGAGCAGTGGGACAACTTCGCCTGTGGTCCGATACAGAATTTGTGACCATACTAACTTCAGTGACCTTTGCAGTTTTTAGTTTTATTGAGCAATGAAAAGGGAGAGTGAATGGATTTGGGCTTTCTTGGGTTAGCAGAACTGTTTCTTCTTCATTTTTAGCTTGGGATTTTATTGCTCTGTTGCTTCTTTTATCCACACCCTACTTGACACAACCTTCCCCTGAGGTTCCTCTCTACACTTTGGCCAGAAGAGTCATCTGAAAGTACAGCTCTGGTTTGGTACCTTTTCTGATGTTAACTTTTAATGGTTTTTTATCGTGTACTGAATTAGTTAAAAATACTTCAGCTTTCATATTCTGGTTTCAACTTGATCTTCCCACACACCATCGCCCAAATACAAACAAATTATTCTTGTTCTTCTGTCTTTTACTCCTCTTCCTTCTGGTTGGACACTGATGCAGTCCTACCTTGTTTCAAGGTTTATTTCCAACGTTGCCTGTCTTCCGCCTTTATCAAGTGGTGGTTGTGTCTTTGAATTCTACTTTGTACCTTTCTTTATGGCATTTAACTTGTTTTACTTTCTTTTATACTCACATGTAATTTATTCCATCCCACTAAACTGTAATTTGCTTGCGGGAGGAAGTATCCCATGGCATTATGGTTTACAGTTTTCCAATATTTTGTAAGTTTTATTTATTTATTCTCTTGTCCCTTACATTCATTGAATTCAGGAAGCTCTGTTTTCATGACCCTGTGCTTTGCAAATAGGTGCTCAGTGAATTCAGTTGCATGGGCACATACCATTGGGTCATAATATCACAGCCAGGAATAGATTCCGTGTCAATAGTTGACAGATTTCTTTCTTTAAAAGGAAAACACGGATATATATTCAAGAGTGGAAAGGTAAAGAAAGTCTCTGAGAAAAAACAGTTATGGGATACAATATCATCACGAAGTCTCTGAAGGTGAAGAAGAAGGTTTGTAGAATGCTTTGTGAAATAAATGCTAGAAAGTTCAGGTGGAAGGAAAGAAAAACATATACAAATAATACATGTATAATATTGCCGAATAGGTGATTTTTGGCTCTGGAGGTCTATATTTTGTATAATTTGGAATTGTTATTCAACTGGTATTCTGAGTTTTCATATTCTGCATTGGAAAAATGTCTCTACACTGTACATTTTTACATGATGTATCTCAGTAGTAGCTCTCGTTAGTCCTTAAGTGCGGTGTTTGCCACGAGCTATTTGCTTGTCAGGTGAGGCCTCTTTTGTGTTCATGGACCTTCTCATCAGAAGCCTCTATCCAATGTCACCTTCCCTTCTTTGGGTTCCCAATTCAGGTACGGACTGAGGGGTAAATGGTGAAGGGCAGGGAAAGAGGGACTGGCAGTCCTAGTGGAGTGGTTTCTCCTGCTTTGAAGTGTATCTGGGCTCAGAGCTGAGGAACCCCGAATTTGCAGGGCTGGAACTGGGAGCACTGAAAGCGTGTTTGCCCCAAGGATTGTAAATTAATAACCGGTACACCTATAGGATTTAATTCTGTAGGAGCTAACCTTCTTTATTGAAATGGATTTTTAGAAGATTTGATGTATTTTAAATTCAGGATACTGATATTTTAGCGGGAAATCTTACTAGTTCTCTGTGTAGCTTCAGTGGAAAAGAATGTGTAGCTAAGATGGAGAAGAATGGGTTTCTCATATTCTGTAATTAACATATTATTATTAAGGTATGAAGAGCTGACATTTCTAACAAAGATACTTTATTGAACAAATGTTGTTGTTACAGCTGGTGCCTCTATGTCGCTCCCTTTGGAGGAAATCAGTATGGGTAAGACAAATTTTTAATGTGATTTTTGCCTTTTCATTAACCGAGCACCTTTGAGGAGTTTCCAAAGTAGATTTGGCGCACATAGAATTTCTTTCCATAGTTTTTTTTTCCCCAAAAACTTTTTCTTTTTTTGAAGGTTCAGGAAACTTATTTGGGCACAAGTAATTAATAGTATTATTTCTATAAGTAATATACTGGCTGATGTTTTTCTACAACCTGATAATAACAATTTTTAAACTTAGAATAAGCTTTCACATGTCACGAGTAAAATGTAAAATTATTCACATTTTTTGTCTCCTACTTTACTCAGCATCACTGACAATTAAAAATTTATCCTATGCCTTAATGTAATTTTGTTATATTGACAATTCTTATGGTTAAAAAGTTAATCATATAGTATACTGCATTTGGAGATCTTCACTCTACATTTTCCTTAAACTTTTATTTTAAAATGTAAACAGATGTCACATCACAGCTATAGCCAAACAATTTTTTAAGCTACTTTTTAAAAATAAACTTCTAGGATTTATGTGTATTATAATTTACATTTTATGTGTATAGCTAGGTGATTATCATAAATTAATCACTGGTGTCAAGAAATAAGCTACAGCCCTGGTCAGGTAGCTTAGTTGGTTAGAGCATCATCCCGATAGACCAAGGTCGCAGATTCGATTCCTAGTCACAGCACGTACAAAAATCAACCAATGAATAAGTGGAACAACAAATTGATGTTCTCTCTCTCCCTCCCTCCCTCTCTTTCTCTCTCTCTCTCTCTCAAATCAATAAGTAAAAATTTAAAAATAATAAGAAATAAGAAATAAACTATAGTATTATCAATATCCTAGAAATCTGCTTCATGCTCCCTCCCAGTTCCTACCTGCGTGTTCCTACCAAACTTTAACTAATCCATGCTTACCTGTTGTCAACAGGCCTAACAAACAGTTACACTGCCAACAAAAATTGCTTTAGCTGTAACACTAGTAATTATCTTGTAAACATATTTTTTTGAACTACCAAGTGGTGTTTGAATACTAACCTAATTCAGTGGTTAACTGGTCATTGAATCAAGTTTGCCATAATAAAATTCTGAGTCATAAGCAGTTCAAGAGATGAAATATGGTTATATTGATTTATTTAGCAGAGAACTATATTATTTGTAGGTAAGGATTTTCTTTCACATCTGTCTAGATTGATTTTTAATTATTTTGATTTATGCTATATCATACAGCATTGGTACTTTTAAATGTCACCTGTGCAGAAAGAGTAAAAGATAAAGTGTACACATTCAGCTGTAGAGTGGACCTGTCCTGTGGCTTAAAACAGTGCTCTTTCCTCTCGTGTGTGGGGGAAACAAGAATCTCAGGAAGAGGGCTGGATGGAGGGTCTGCTACTGAGAAGCACTTAGTTTCCCCGCCCTGCCTCTGTCCTGCGCAAGGGGGCTGCCTCCTGCCTGTCCCTGCCATTTGTCATGTTGGGGGTCCCACATCGGTATCATCAGAGAGGTGTCCCAAGGTGGTGACAGTCTGCATTTCTCTGGTTGTTTGACAGCAGGTAGGGATAAGGCTGATAAAGTCAAAGGAACTGCTATTAGGAAGTAATGTTAAAATGTTCTCAAGTGAAACCTATGTTTACTTAGATGTGGGCTGACTTTGAAGACACATCTGTGAGGGTGGTTTTATCTTTCTTTTAGCTTGAGGTCATTTTGTCTAGTGCTTCCTATCCCCTTAGGCCAGTAATGGTTTCTCACCATTGCATCCACTGGGACCCAGTGCATCCAGTAGGGGTCTCACAGAGCAAAGGCAGAGGAGAGCAAACCTCAGAGGAGGGAAGGCTTTCGTGGGCTGGTGCCATAGACCATACTCTAAAAGCCTCAAATACAGTGGAATCTTTCAGAAAGTTCTGGTCTCTCCCCCAGCAACTTCTCAGTGATTCTGAGCTCCTGGAGAACGTGGAGACCTCCCCACTTCTCTGTCTGTCTTTTTTATTTCTGCCAACTTCCAGGTATGTGTAGTGGCTTACAGAACAAGTTACAACACACAGTAGGGTGACTGGGAGTAAGGGCAGGGAAGGGACCATATGGGTGGGTGGGTGTTAGTTCCCACTCCCTAGTCATGCGTGTGATTCGGTGAAAACTGTCCCAAGTGCTAATGGAAGGTGAGGCACTTGGGGGGATCTCTTGGGGCAATTCCCTGTGGAGGCCTGTTTCCCACACCCGTCCCCTCCCCCGCAAAGCCGCCTGGAACAGAATCTCTCTTTCGTTGTCAGTATGATGGACAAGTTAAGCGAAACCCATGCGACTTAAAAGCAGGGTGCCATGCCTTGAATGTATCACGGGTACATGGATTTGTTCCAGTGTCCCCACATTTACCATCAGAAGGGGAAGGATTGGTGGGCCATTGGCAGGCACAGGCCGACCCCACCAGGTGCACCAAGAAAGGGCCGCCAAACCGAGCCTGGTCTCCGGGGGCCAAGGTCTAGCTGGGCCTGCGCACTTGATGGAACTCCTGCTGAATTAGCACCTCCTGCCCCACCCCAGCAATGCAGGGGCCTGAGAGCTGCTCTTCACTTGCTCACGTTTACCCTTCAGACAAGAAATTGAATCTTTAACATAGGAAACAGGAAAAACTGAAAATGCAAAAGAAAAATAGATTTATTTGCAAAAACGAAATTGCTCTCAGAACTAAAATCCTGCGTGGGGTGGGTCTGCAGGCTGGGGCTTTATGGCTCTGGCCTTCTTCCACTTGGCCTCTACGCCTATTTAAATTCAGCTCTTTTCTCCCTCCAAACTTCAGATGAAGCTAGTGATGGATGTGCCGCCCTTTTTCCTTGCTGAAGGGGGTTCTATAGAGAGGTTGAGAGACCGCTGGTTAAATCTGTGAGGACAGTAACACAGGCCTGTCCCAGCACCAGCGTGGCGGAGGGCCCTTGCTGGCCTCTGGGGTGCGCTCGGTGTGGGCCCAGTGCATCGTCAGCGCGTCTTCTCCTGGAGCCCCGACCACATTCCCCAGTCCTCCAGCTAGAAGCTCTGGTTTCCCTCAGAACCTTAGATTTCTCTCCCGCCACACGCTGCGTGGAAGCAGCACATAACTGGGTGGTTTTCAAGGCAAACTGGCAAGAAAAAAAAAAAGCAGGGCTCCCCCCAAATTGAGGAGCACAGGGGCCAATTTTCCCAGGTCCTCTCCCGAAACGTGTTTTTCTTGATGTTTTAATAGCTTACACACACCCCTGACCCCCCAACCCGGGCCATGGCTGCAGCTTCAGGGTAGGAGCAGAGCCAGAAGAGAAGAGGGAAGGGTCCCTCTTCTGCTGCGGGGGACACAGGTCAGCAGCAACTCCTGGGTCTGTGTGGAGGGGAGACAAGAGGGAAGGCCTTCATCCGTGCACCAGTGTGGGAACAGGTCCAGACTCACTGGTGACGGTGTGTGTGAGCCCAGGCACTGGGTGATTCCATATTGCCTGGTGGCCGACAGAGTGGCCTGGAGACAGGTGGTGTGGCTGCAGTGAGGGTCACCGCCCGGTCTGTTCATAGTCAGTCTCTCTGGAACTCTGCTGCCCCCTTGGGGTGATGAATTGCATCCGCCCCATGTCCCAGCCGCCACTTGGCTTTTCCTGAGCACCCACAGAAGCCACACCTCGGGAAGAGGTCAGGCTGCAGCCTCCACGTTTGACCTCGAATGCAGCTTTACCACCTTGAGAAGGGTACTTAACCCTCGATGTTCGCATCTGCACAATGGGACAGTGATAACTGCAGCACAGGCTGTTTTGAGGTTTAAATGAAGTTAAGTCAATTCACAGAAAGGTCTTACTATACACTGGACAAGTAGAGAATATCAGTAACTGTTCCGTCTTTCTTGCTACAGTCACTGATGTGACAGTCTGCGTTTGCTACAGTGACGCTGCACGTGGCTGTGCTGTGTTGGAAACGTGATCCTACATCTGAGTACATAGCTCCGACCTGTCCCGGAAAACGCACGTGAAAGACAGGGAGGGAGTCTGCTGGGGCGGCCTTGACACGCATGGGCACGTCCCCGAGGCAGGAGCCAGGCTGCCTGGCTTCCCTCCCGTCAGCCAGTGGCGGGGTTTCTTTGGCTCTAACTTCTTTCTCTTCTCTCACAAAAGATGCATTTCACATGACAGCTAGACAGGAAGAAAACTAACCGTGAAGAAGAGAGAGGTTGGGACAGGACGATTCTGCAGAACTCAGCATTTTCTTAAGAGCTCTCAGTGATCCTATGAAATGTGGGCTTCACGATCAGCTTTCTGTTCCTTTCTCTTTCTTTTATTTTGCGACTGTCCTGCTGCTCATCATCTGACAGTGTCCTGACAGTCTGGGGAGGGGCACGTAGGTGTGCTGTGCTTGAGCTGGACAGGCTGCTCCAGGAGGGAGTTCAAGGACACCAAGGACACTGTTGATGACGTTTCACAGGTAGGAAGTCTTGACGTCCCAGATCTAAGGAGTGAGCAGGACGGACGCCCCGGGATGAACCCCAGGTGCAGGCGTACCAGGTGCAGCAGCGAGAGGTGTCTACCCCAGCCCCTCATACCAGAAGGTTGTGCGTGTGCGTGGGGAGTGAGTGGGTGTGACTGTGTGTGAATGTGTGAATGAGTGCGTGACTGTGAATGGAATGTCAGTGTGTAGGAATGCTTGTGAGGGGTGTGTATTAACGTGTGTGTGTGTCTGTGTGCCTGCCACCACAGGAAGGGAGCTCTATCCTTGGAGCCTCAAGGCCTTCAGTTTAGACCTTCAGTCTCATCTTCAGATGAAGTTAAAAGTCACAGCGAGACACAGCCTTGAACAAGGATGCCACCCACTTCTAATGTGTATCCCATAGTGCACACATCACCAACACGGCCCTATGAGTTAGTACTTTAGAAAGTAAATTCTACAATTTTCTTTTGATACAATGGTTATATGGAAATGATTTGGGTTTAAAATGTTTACTAATAGAAACAAAATAGGTTACCATTTTAAGCCATTCGGCACTTCTCAGGTGTCTCCTTCACGGGTAGCTCTGTGCTGCAGCTGGCAGGTGGAGCTGACACGCAGGGTTCTGTTCTCAGCTGCAGATGGCTGTGCGTTGGGCGGGGCTGCTCGGCGGGCTGTCCTCTAACGTGCGAGAGGGCAGCGACCGGCCTGCGTGCGCACCTCACCACACCTGCACACGCTGGCGACTCCCAACACGTGGCACCTTTGCTTCTCTTGACAGCCCTGTGAGGTAGACCGCAGGGAACGGAGGATTGGTCAAGGTTGCTCAGCGGACCTCAGACCCTGGCTCCCACCATCACCACGTGTACAGGGGCCTCCGGAGAGCGGGAGTTCAGGAAGCCGGCCCAGCGCACCACGGTTCTGCTTGTAGGACCCAGCCTTTTCCTTTTTGGATAGTTTTGTCACAGGTAAATACACACAATGAAATTTACCATTTTAACTGTTTTTTGATGCACAGTTCAGTGGTGTTAAGTTCATACTGTTGTGCGGCCGTCACCACCATTGTCTCCATAACTGTTCCCATCTTCTCCAAATGAAACTGTCCCCACTAAACAACAACTCTCCCTCCCCCTTCACCACTCCTGGTACCCTCCATCTCACCGTCTGTCTCTATGACTCCAACTGCTCTAGGGACTTCGCATGGGTGGAATCACAGAGCATTTGTCTTGTTGTGACCGGCCTGTTTCACTGAGTGTAATGTGTCTTCAAGGTCCATCCAAGTGATAGCATGTATCACAATGTCCTTCCTTTTTTAAAAAAATTAAATCTCCTGGGGTGACGTTGGTTAATAACATTATATAGGTTTCAGGTGCGCAATTCTATAATACATCAGTTATATATTGCATTGTGTGTTCACCACCCCAAGTTAAGTCTCTTTCCATCACCATTTATCCCCCCCCACCTTCTTCTACCCCTGCCCCCGCCATCCCCTTTTTCTCTGGTAATCACTATGCTCTTGCTTGTATCAGTGATTTTTTTTCTTTGCTTAATCCTTTCACCTTTTACATGCAGCCACTCTCCCAACATCCCTTACCTATGACAGCTGACAGTCTGTTCTCTATTCCTGAGTCTATTTCTATTTTGTTACTTAGTTTATTTTGTTGATTAGTTTCCACATGTAAGAGAAATCACATGGTACTTGTCCTTCCCTGACTGGCTTATTTCACTTAGCCTAATATTCTCCAGGTCCATCCATGCTGTCACAAAGGAACAGATTTCCTTCTTTTTTACTACTGAGTGGTAGTCCATTATGTGAATGTACCACAGTTTTTTAAATCCAGTCATCCACTAATGGGCATTTGGGCTGCTTCCAAATCTTGGCAATTGTAAATAATGCTGCAATGAACCAAGTGGAACATATATTCTTTCAAATTACTGTTTAAGGTTTTTTCGGATATATTCCCAGAAGTGGCATCACTGAGCCATAAGGCAGATCCATTTTCAATTTTTTGAGGACGCTCCATACTGCTTTTCCCAGCGGCTGCCCCAGGCCCCATTCCCACCAACAGGTGAGGGTTCTCCCTTCTCCACATCCTCACCAGCATTTGTTTCTACTGATGAAAATTAAATCCAGTTTTTTAATTGGATTGCTTGTGGGGGGGAGCGTTTGGTGTTGAGTTTTAAAAGTTCTTTGTGAAGTTTGAGTAGTAAGCTCTTATCAGATGTATCGTTGGCAAATATGTTCTCCTATTCAATGGGTTGTCTTTTTATTTTGTTGATGCAAATCTTCTTAGTCTGATATATTCCCATTTGTTTCTTTTTTCTTTTTTTCCTTGCCCAAAAGATATATCAGAAAAAATGTTGCTGCAAGAGGTGTCCAAAATTTTAATGCCTATGTTTTCTTCTAGGATTTCTATGGTTTGAATCCAATATTTAAGTCTTTAATTTGTTTTGAGTTTATTCTAGTGTATGATGTAAGAAGTTGGTCTAGTTTAATTTTTTTTTGCACTTATCCATCCAATTTTTCAACACCATTTATTGAACAGACTGTCTTTACCCCACTGTATGTTCTTGTCTCCTTTGTCACATATTAATTGACCGTAAATACATGAGTCTGGGTTCTCTATTCTGTTCTATTCATCTATGTGCCTGTATTTATGCCAGTACCATGCTTTTCTGATTACTATGGCCTTAAACGTAGTTTGCTATCAGGTAGGATGATTCTTCCAACTTTGTTCTTCTTTCTCAAGATTGCTGTGGCTGTTTTGGGTCTTTCGTTGTTCCGTATAAATTTATGGGATAGTTGGTCCAGTTCTGTGAAATACACCATTGGTATCTTGATAGGAATTTTGTTGAATCTGTAGATTGCTTTGGGTAGTATAGACATTTTAATGATGTTAATTTTTCCTATCCATGAAAACTGTCTATGCATCCACTAATTTGCGTTTTCTTCTATTTCTTTCTTCATTGTCTTATAATTTTGTGAGTATAAGCCTTTTACATCCTTGGTTAAATTTATTCCTGGGTATTTTTTTTTTATGCAATTGTAAATGAGGTTGTTTTCTTAGTTTTTCTTCTGATAGTTCATTATTGGTGTATAAAAATGCAACTGACTTCTGGATATTTATACTGACTGTATCCTGCTACTTTAATGAATTCATTCATCACTCTAGTAGCTTTTTGGTGGAATCTTTAGGGTTCTCTATATACAGTATCATATCATCTGCAAATAATCACATTTTTTTTCTCTTTTTTGGGTGCTTTTTATTACTTCTTATTTTTCATCTGATTGCTATGGCTAGGACTTTCAGTACTATGTTGAATAACAGTGGAGAAAGTAGTCATCTGTGACTTGTTCCTGATCTTAAAGGGAACGTTTTTAGTTTTTGCCCATTGAGTATGATGTTGGCTGTAGGTTTGTCATATATAGTCTTTATTAGGTTGAGCAATGTTCCCTCTATTTCCACTTTGCTAGAAGTTTTTATCATAAATGGGTGCTAGATTTCTTCAAATGCTTTTTCTGCATATATTGATATGATTATGTAGTTTTTATCCTTCATTGTGTTTATGTGGTTAATCACATTTATTGATTTGAGGATGTTGTACCAACCTAACATCCTCATAATATACCCCACTTGATTGTGGTATGTGATCTTTTTAATGTATTGCTGGATATAGTTTGCTAATATTTTGTTGAGGGTTACTATGTTCATCAGGGATATTGGCCTATAATTTTCTTTATTTGTAGTGTCTTTATCTGGTTTTGGAATTAGGATAATTCTGGCCTCATAAAATGAGCTTGAGACTCTTTCTTTTTCTTGAAATTTTTGGAATAGTTTGAGAACAGGTGTTAGTTCTTTTTGAATGTTTGGTAAAATTCACCTGTGAAGCCATCTGGCCCAGGACTTTGGTTTAAGTGTCTTTCTCTTGCTGTTTTTAAGATTCTTTGTCTTTAAACTTGGCCATTTTAATTATTCTGTATCCTGGTGTGGGCCTTTCTGGGTTCATCTTGTTTGGGACTCTTTGGGTTTCCTGGACTTGCGTGTCTTTTTTTCCCAACAGGTTAGAGAAATTTTCAGTTATTATTTCTTTTAATAGGTTCTCAATACCTTGCTCTCTCTTTTTTCTGGTACCCTTATGCTGTAGATGTTATGCTTCATGTTGTCTCAAAGTTCTTTTAAACTACCCTCATTTTTTTTTTCCTGCTCTGATTGGGTACCTTCTGCTACCTTGTTTTCCAAATCACTGATTCAATCCTCTGCTTCATCCAGATATTGTATTCTTCATTTCTGACTGGTTCTTTTTTTTTCTTTATCATCACCCAAGGGCATGCTCATTGAATTTAGAGAGAGGGGAAGGGAAGGAGAAAGAAAGACAAACATCGATGTGAGAAAGAAACACCAATCAGCTGCCTCTCATACATGCCCTGACTGGGGACCGAACCCTCAACCTAGGCATGCACCCTGACCAGGAATTGAACCTAAGCTCCTTCAGCATCCTTATAACCATTGTTTTGAACTCTATATCTGATCAATTGCTTGCCTCCTCTTCATTTCGCTTTTTTTCTGGAGGTGTCTCCTGTTCTTTAATTTGAGATGTTTGTTTTTGTTTTTGGTCTTAGCCTTGTGGCTGCCACTTTGTGTTGGTTTCTATGTAGTAGGTGGATCTGCCATGACTCCCAGTTCTGATAGGGCGGTCTTATGTAATAACAGTGATTATAAGGATGCTCAAGGAGCATAGGGGGGGAATGGATGAAATCAATGAGATTTTAAACAAAGAGATAGTAAGCATGAAAAAGGACACAAAAGCAATAAAAAAGAACCAGTAAGCCCCCTGGCCAGTGTGGCTTGGTTGGGTGGAGCTTCATCCTATAGGCCAAAAGATCATCGGTTCGATTCCTGGTCAGGGTGCATGCCTAGGTTGAGGGTTCGGTCCCCAGTCAGGGCATGTATGAGAGGCAGCTGATTGGTGTTTCTTTCTCACATCGATGTTTGTCTTTCTCTCTTTCTCCCTCCCTTCCCCTCTCTCTAATTCAATGAGCATGCCCTTGGGTGATGATAAAGAAAAAAAAAGAACCAGTCAGGAATGAAGAATACAGTGTCTGGATGAAGCAGAGGATTGAATCAGTGATTTGGAAGACAAGGTAGCAGAATCCAGGCTGCAGTGCTGTCTCTGGAGTGCTGAGGTGTGCACCTGCTCTCGGGTTCCAGGTTCTGCACAGCCATGGCTTGCCCAGTGTCCTCAGGTGACAAGACACTTGGTCTCTGGGTCTCTGGGCCTCTGCCCTTACGGGGACTCTTTGCCATGAGGTTGAGAGGTGACAACACCTCAAAAGAAAGGAAGGCTGGCATAAATAGCTTGTGCCTGTGCTCAGCAGGCCATGTGGCAAGCTGCCAGCCAGTGGAGACCCCTCTGAGCAGAGGCCAGGCTGCAGGGGTGGGGCCACCCAGGGCTGGGGAGTCTCTGCCTCATCCCTCTCCTGCAAGGTCATCTCTCCTTCTCCAACGCCGTCTGCACGTTGGGTGGCGGGCTGTTCAGGAAACCTCTGCGTTTCCCCGTTGACAAATGGACAGGGATCTGGGCCGTGTGCAGTGCGGGCCTCACCTGAGGCCTGGCCTGGGTGGGCAGGTGGAGCGTCCACTGTACCCGAGAGTGGAGCCAGATGGCACATTGCCCTCACTGATCCTCCTGAGACATGGCCTCAGGTCATCCCTGACATCTTCGTTTCTTCTGAGGAGATGAGGAAAAGGGGAGTCAGGAGCTGGGCAACCGCTCTGGGGGGAGGCCAACTCCA
>PVJD01016068.1:0-22490 GCA_004026545.1 Mormoops blainvillei | reverse complement strand
CTTTCCCGACCCGATTCCTCGCCATGACATTTGTAACCACCTCGCCCACTCCATCTCTCATTTCCGGTCTCTCTCATGAGACGCCGCATGTCACGAGGGCAGGGATCCTGCCTGTCCTGTGCACCGCTGTATCCTGAGTGCCCAGGACAGACCGGATCAGAGGAGGTATACATTTGCTGAATGAACGGGCGGAAGGGTTCAAGCAGGGGGAGCACCATGGTCAAAGTTACGTCTTGGCAAGTTCACTCTCAAAGCTGCATGGAAGGCAGGTGTGAAGAACTATCTGACCAGGAGCTGGAGGACAGCTCAGGGTCATGGGGGTCATCTGGGTGAGAAAGAGTGGGGGCACGGGGTGGGGGGACGTGGTAGTAGAAGAGGGAGAGGAGAGGGGCAGAATGAAGAAGTAGTGAGGAAGAAACCGTGGCAGGGTTCTGGAGTAGGGGCTTAGCTATAAGAGGAAGCTAGGGAGGTGGCAGGTTCTTGGGAGGGCGCGTGAGGGTTGCTGCTGTCACTGAGATAGGCGCTGTGTGAGAAAGAAGGTTCCAGGGCAGAGGGAACAGGGAGATGATGAGTTCCTTTGAGACACACGGCATTTGAGGTGCCCGTGGGCCTTTGGCGGGGGGCCCGGGCAGGCAGCTGGAGATGTGGAGGAGTGGTCAGGGGTGAAGACACGGATGGGTGTTATTTGCATGTGAGCCGTGTCTGGAACCATGAGGAAGGGGGGAATGGAGAGAGAAGTGAGCCAAGGAGGACCCCCAGGAGGAGCCGTGTGTAAAAAGTCTACTGTGAGTCACAGAAGTCAGACAGAGAAAGACAAATGCTGTGTGATTTCATTTGTAGGTGGAATCTAAAAAAATATAACAAAAACAGACTCACGGAAGCAGAGAACTAATGATGGCCAGAGGGGGCGGGGGTGCGGTGGTGGTGGAAAAGGTACCGGGGCGTGACAAGTGCAAACTCCCACGTGAGAAATAAATAAGCCACAGAGACGCCGTGTGTGGCACAGGAGCGCGGTCGACAGTACTGTCAGGATTTGCATGGTGGCAGATGGTTACCAGGCTTAGTGGGGTGATCGCTCTGAGAGGTATACAAATGTCGAATCACCACGCTGTGCACCTGAAACTAATGTAACATTGTATGCCAACTATACTTCAATGAAGTAAATGAAAAAAACAGAGAGCTCCTGGGGAAGGAGGGGCCAGTGAAGAGTCAGGGGAGCGAGGGCTAAGCCACGGAAGCCGTGGGAGGGGCGGCTGGAAGACTGACAGATGTCACTGCTGGAGGGGTGCAGTAACACCAGGCCTGGCAAGTCCCTCCTGGGCTTGGCAGTGGGAGGAGACCATGATCTCAGTGGGGACGGGAGCTCACCTCAGACCCTGGTGGGCAGTGCGCAGAGGAAACTGGGGAAGTGGGGGCGGCCGGGGCAGGTGACGTTTGGGGCGCCTGGGAGAGAGGGGAAGAGCAGAGCCGAAATGGCACCTGGAGGGACGCTGGGACAGAGCTTGAGGAGGAGAGAGCGGAGCCTGTCAGTGTCCAGGCGGCTGAGGGCTGGAGGTGAGGAGGAGGAGGTCCCGGGGAATGTCAGGGGACACCGTGGGGCCTCCGGGCCGTGGCTTGTTTCCGCAACCGAAATCAATGCAGTGTGAGACTTTTTCAGCTCAATAACTTATTAGCTGTTTTTAATTACTAGGGTGTAATTAATGCATCCCAAGTACAGCGGCTCTGTGAAGCGCACCACGCTTACTGAACCGGTGGCACTCTCCCACCTTTGCAGGGCACTCACACCAGGACATTTTGCTGTGTGAGGCCCAGAGGAAACACCCAAAGCACACACATGTTTGTTTCAAGTCGTGTTTCTGAGCCCCGGAAGCAGACGCTATGAGAGGAGTGACAGAGCTCTGAGGGCTGCCCTGCCCGGGCCACTCACGGCTGCTCGCAGGGGTGCCGGCCGAACCTGCGCGGGGTGGGGGCGGGAGCTGCTGCGAGACAGCAGACAGACAGTCCGTGAAGGCTCCCACTGGCCCTCGCGGTCTGGGCCGTGTCTCTGGCTAGAGCAGCCCCACCTCATGGCCCAGAGAGTGGGGTGCCAGGGACCTGTCAATGCCATGAGGCCAGGCCTGGCATCCTGGTCATACTGTGGTCTGCAGGCCCTGCACAGCCTGGTGCCCAGTGGACATTCAGTGATGCCTACAAAGCCGGGTGGCTTGGCGGAAAACGACCAGGCCCTTTCCTGGGGAGCTCAAAGTGAAGGCCAGGAAAGGCAGACGATTCCTTTGCTGGGAGAGCAGCAGCAGCCGCTGGGCAGAATGCGGGCGGGACAGATGTAGAAGGACAATTGGAAGAAAATGGAAGCAGGAAACAGGGCTTGGTGGGTGGAGGCCAGTGCTAAGAACCAGACCGGGCTGGAGGAGGAATCTCCCAGCGGCCCTGCCGTTCGGTCCCTGGCAGCTCTGGCCGACCTGGGAGTTTCCTATTCTGTCCTTAGCGGGGAGGGAGCGGCCTGGTCTTCTGCTATCTGGAAGCTCTGTGAGTTGGGATGACTGAGCCAGCTTTCCGGGAAAAGCCCCCGAACGCAGGGAGGCCCCAGCCCGGCTGCCACCCCAGCTCCCGAGCGTGCCCTCCACACCAGGAGGCCACCTGGGGAAAAGCGTAAGGCCTTTCATCTGCCGTGAATGTGCCTTACTGGCCAAACAGCCTCAAAGCTGCGGGTGATTCTGAAGGGCCGGCTGCAGTAGCGGAGCCTGCGACATGGGGCAGGGACTTGGCGCTCTCTGGGCCTCGAGGTCCCTGTCTGGGAAATGGGAAAGCCAGAGTGGCTTACCTGACACCAGGGTAGCTTGAGGTCACGCTACCTGGCCTGGCGCACGGGCCTTTCTCGGTTCACCCTCGCCCAGCTGTCTGCATCTGTCCCCAGCTGCACCTCCCCAGTGGGACCTGCGTTCTAACCTCCGGCTCTTCCCGGGGTCTGCAGCTGTGTCCCGCCTGCACCTGGGATGCCCTCTCACACCCTTCGAGGTGCACCTCTTCTCCAGCTCCTCCCCTAGACATCCCCCTGCTCATGTCAGGCAGACAATCCCTCCCTCGGGCTCAGCGGACAGTTCCTGAGAGCCTTGCATTCATTCCAGAAACCTCCTCTAGACCTGGGATCAGGGGTTCTCGGCTCTCTTCTTTCTCTACTAACTAGCTAGGTGACCTTGGATGACTCATGACATCTCTTCTCAAAAGGCAAGGCTGTTGGAGAAGGTGATTTAAATGCAAGAGCCTAGAGGTTAGGTTGCAGCCACCTGTTAAACGCCCACGAGGGCCCACATTCTTCTCTCGCCTCGTTTGTTCACTGGAGTACCCACTGCCCCGACCTCTTAGCCCGCGTACAACAGCGTTGTCACACGTGGGCATCTGTCCCTCAAACGAGCCCCGGTGTTTGCACCGACACCCTCAACCTGCGTGCTGCCGATCCTGCTTCGGGAAGAGTGTTCATTCTGCGGAGGGCACTGCCCCTTGCGGCAGGTTAGGTGAGCGCTCCCATTTTACAGGTGAGGTGAGATGCAGAGAGCTCGTGCACCTCATCCAAGCAGGTGTGCTGTGGCCCCATCATGGATGAAGCTGGTGCCCTGGAACCTGCCTGTGCTCCCCTCCCTGCCCCACAGCCGCTCCCCACTGGAGGGATCCCTCGAACAGAGTGAAACCCACTCCCCCGGGACTCTTGGCACCACCCGGGGCCTGTGCCAGTGCCTCATGCACCTTGGGAAGCTGAGTCCCCAGCTGGAGAGGCGAGCAGCTCTCACTGGCCGGGCAGAGAAGACTTGCGGGAAGGGTGGGCATGCCCTGGAGGCTGAGGCTTAATTGGTGTTCCTAAAGCAACAAGACTCAAAGTAACAAGAAGAAAAAGAGAAATCTCCCTGGCAGCAAAGTCTAACTGCTCTGCTAACCTGCGACAAAAGGTTGGGTTTTTATTCCTCCGTTTAGTAACACTGCGTTTAGTAACACTTGACAGAAGATTTGTTCCTGAGCCGATAATATGGTTAATTTTTTGTCAAAAATGGAAATTAGTTCCTCTGATTTCATGAGCCCAGGGCCCCCCCCTGAAGGGCCAGAGAGCACCTACGAAGGGTGTGCAGGACGAGGAGCCTGCGGTCCCTCTAGAACTGCACCCTAACAGGCTCCCATCTTCCACAATTTCATGGTTTGTTCGGAAAACTGTCCAACTATACCATTGTATCAGAAGGACGAGCACAGCCCTGGCACGGTGAGTGAGCTCTGAAAGGCAGCCTTATCTTCTTGAACAGTAGAGAGAGAAAGCGTGAATTGAAAACAGTCAGAAAAATAATTTTAAAAGCTCCAACTAGTATACAAACAGGAAACCATGTTACAAGGCAACTTTAAAAACAAACTCTGTAAGAAGTGAGAGTTACAGAGAATTCCACCCACTCTCTTGGTATTTTCCAGTGGTCTTTGGTGCTAAGGACAGTTGTGACTAAATTTGCCACAAGAAGAAAGGGATGCCCCATCCCGCATGCCTCCAAACACCCGGTTTTTGGCAGGAGACCATGCTGGGGACGTCAGGGAGCTGGTGTCAGGGCGGCAAAGGTGAGCTAAAGCAATGATTTTCAGTTCAGCTTTGATGTTCCCACATACTAATAATCCCTAAATGATGTGATATTTCATTATGCGTTCACAAGGCATCCCATTACCATGGCAACTGGAACGTGATACCAGAAGTTCTCCTGTAAATGGGGCTGAGAAGGCCGCCTGTCTTCCCTTGCAGAGTGGCAGGCCCCGTGTCCCCACACGGTGTTTGGGCGAATCCCTCCCCCTTCTAAGCACACCCCGCCCTCCTCTCCCGTAAGGACTTCTGGAGGCAGATAAAACACTAGGGAATAAAGTCGTAACTTCTCTTTGTAAAGTCTGGTAGGACTATAGAATGGAACATAGGTGATTTTAGAATTTTTATTTGCACGGGGAAAAAAAGGTGTTTTTAAGTTTCCTGGGTCAACAATTCCCTGGAAGTTTGGGACAAAAGACAAATAATCATCAAGGAGCTCAAGACGGCATTAAATATTCCACTGGGGCCTTGGGTTGGCACTGCAGCAAGTTGCCCCTTACACCTCCTTTCTCCAAAGGCAGCCCGACGCCCCCACCCGTCAGGGACCGGAGCCGAGCCTGAGCCTGAGGCCGAGAAGGCTTCTCCGAGGGGCCCAGGGCCACGCCAGGCCTGCAGAAAGGGCGTCTCCAGGACAGCATCAGGCTGACTCTCGGGGCCTTCCACACTCACTTTCCATCCACCGCGAAGCCATCTGGGCCCAGGCATGTTCCCCAAGCCCTGCTGGGCAGAGCCCTTGTCCCTGCCTCTGGGACCCTTCACAGTGATGCATGTCACTGCTCTAGGCCCAAGGCCACTTTGGGTTAGATACATGATGATGACAGGTGTCATTAACACCATCGCCTGTAACGTGCCCGGCGTAACGTAACCACCTGTTGAGTGGTCTCTGTGCAGTGTCTCCTGAACTTTTCTGCACAGAGTAGGCAGGTACTGCCCAGAGCCCCATCTCACAGCCGAGAAAAGGCCCGGACCAGTGGAGTCACACCCAGAAGGCTGCGCAGTTGGGAAAGGAGAGGGCCGGGCTGCGGCCTCACAAGCACCATTCTGCACCACAAGGGGGCTTTAGGACGGCAGCCCTGTCACACTGCCTGGGTGGGGATTCACCAAGTCTGTGAAAATTCAACAAATCAGAAGGGTTTGGTGGATAAAGTCCATCAGCATGAAACAGGACCCTAACCTGCTTGCCCGGCCTGGCCCTCGTCCCTCCCGGGTTTTGTGGTGGCTGTTGCCCCCTCCCATGAAATGAGAAACGCTGTCTGAATAACCGATGGCGAGGGGGGCTGTGCATACTCTGAGGCAGAATAAAACCCTTCCGAAAGGTGCAGTTTGGGGGGTATTGGGAACGGGAGAGCAGAGTATCGGTCTATAAAATTCAACGTGGCCAATAAAGCCGGAGCAACCGGTCAAGTGTTTCAGAGCTCGTGGCTGCTGGGGACTCGGCAGGCACGCGGCTGGGCAGCGCTCCCAGACCAGGGACGTTTGTCCTGGGCTCATTTTGGTCTCATTTCCATAATGTGCCTCATGATTTCTGAAGCACCTCGGCATTAGCGTCATAGCACAGCCATGAAGTGTCTGAGACTGTTTCTGTCACAGGATGAGCTTGGCTTTCCAGAGCCCCGAGCCCTCCAGGGCTCCCTGCTGCCCCAGCCCGTGGGCGCCAGTGGGTGAGCTGCCCTTTGTAGGAGTGCAGGTGGCGCTGGCCTGTGCTCCACTGCTGAGAACGTGCCCACCACACCGTCCTGGGCTTGGGGCTGGTTACAGTGACACCCCTCCCCACACCCCACAGTCCGGCCACCCAGAAGCCCTTTGCTGTCAGTGTTGCAGGCACTGGTATGCTCAGTCCCAAGACTTCTCTCCCACTCCCTACCCACCCCTGCCCCACCCTGATGCAACCCCACGTGAGCTTTCCCACCTGCACGTCCCCCGTGCTCCCATCTGCCCACATGTGGCTTCTGCTTTCTCAGGTTTCTGAACTTATTCACGTGTGGTCTTTTAGTTTCAGAATCACAGATATTTCTACAGGCTACGGCATGCGTCATTCACTGGGGCCACAGCAACATGGGAATTTGCATCCTCATGCTCACATTTGCCGGCACCTGTGAGTGAGTGAGTGTCTACTCCGTGCAAGGCACTGTGCCGGGTGCTGAGGATGGATTCGGGCATGAAGAGCAGCAGGCCCTGCCCCGGAGGCTCTAACCCTCCCGTGGGAGCTGCCACTGCCCTTCTCCTCTGACTCATCCCCAGCACCGAGCATGAACCCTTTGGCCCCATGCAGGGTCTTGCTTGGAGGGTGCTGGCCAGGCCAGACATCGAGTGCCGTTCCGTCAGTGACCACTCCAGGCCAGAGTTTGAGAGCCTGCCATGCTGGGACCCACTGTGCTGGTGCCATCTGGCTGCATTCTCTGCACAGCATGGCCCCTGATTCAGGCAACTGACCCCGTCCGGAGGAGTAAACGTAGGCCCTGTTGCCGCCTCTGCACGGGTCCCCCATGTGTGTGAGAGACCGGGGCGCCGCTGTGTGCCCCAGCTCCTCCTGGTCGCGCGTGCCACACCAGCCAGGGCTGAGCCGGACCTCCCTGGGTCCCTCCCTATGAGGGCAGGTGGCCACAACAGAACCCGTGTCTCCAAAATGCCACTGCTGCCATGTTGCAAAGGCTCCAGCCTCCCTCTCTCTCCTGCCCTCACCCTTTAACCTGTATGCTCAGCAAACCCGGTCAGTGGTCAAAAGGGCATCAGAAGAACCATCCCCAAACCCCGGATCACAGGGGCACGAGGCCGCCTTCCTACCTTTAAGGAAACAGTCCTTGCTGTGGACGAGGCTGATCTTCTTCTGCAGCAGGCAGGCGGCCCGGTGGAGCTCGCAGTGGTTCTCGTAGAACCGCCCGTCGGAGCCACACACGGGCACGTAGCTGGGTTTGCAGGCCTCCAGGCATCGGCATTCGGGCTCGCCGGTCTCCCTGCTGAGCGCGCACCTGCTCCCGCGGCGGCACAATGTCTTCCCACAGGAGGCCGGCAGCTCGTCATGGCTGGAAAGCCCTGCCAGGCACACAAACACAGCGGGTCAGCTCCGGGCGCTCGGGTGGGGTCCTGGGCTTCCTCTGTGGCTCTTTCAAGCTGGGGCGAGTGGAGGCGCCACTTGCCTGTCAGCCCAGGCCTGGAGGCTCAGGGCGCCCAAGGGGGTCCCTGCCCCGCCAACGGGAGGTGGCCGTGGGCGCCCAGAGCAGCGCCTTGCCGTGTAGAGCTTAGTTTTTATGGCTGGCTCACGCCAAACATTTCAGGCCCAAGCCCTGCCCGTCTGGGAGGGAGGGATAAACAGGGGCTGCAGACGGGGCTTTCCAAGAGACACAGGGTTGGAGTGGAGGCCCCCGTCACCACATGGCGGGGAGCATCGCACACTTTGGGGAGGAGCCCTGAGGTGAGGCGGCATTTTGTGCAGGGAGTGAGGGCTGGTAGGTAAAGGAGACCGAGGGAGCCAAGTAGAGGAATTTTGGTCTGACATGGGCGGCGCCAGGGAGCAGTGTGGAATCGAGGGAGGATACGCAGAGTGTGGAGGACGCGGTGCTTCCAGTGCTCAGGATGGGGTGGGGAGGGCCCTTTCCTCGGGGGAGAATGGAGTTCTCCACAGGACACACATCAGTGCGGTGGCACCGGCAGCCCCTCTCCACTGCCTGGTCCCTTCTAGCACAGTGCTGCGGCCGAGGACCTGGAAGCGGCAGCTGCCGCGTTGCTGGGCGTCCCTGCACCCGGCAGACACGTGTCCGTGATGATCTCAGGCCGTGGTGCCCAGGGCACAGATGGCAAAGTGGGCAGGGTGGAGAGCAGGGTGGCTCGTGCCAAAAGGGTACCCACAGCGAAAGGCCAAACAGGCTCCGACCACCACCATCACACAGTCACAGAGCGCAGAACACTGGCTGGCTGCCACGTGGCAGTAGCGGCAACAGATGGGAAGTTGAGAATTATAAAGGGACATCAAAATACAAATGATTCAAACATGAATGCAGATTTTATGGCCACAAAAGTCTTTGCTTTTAAGTTTTAATTAAATCTTCAAAATACTCAGCAAAACAGAATGGCCCTGGCACTCAGGACTGAACTTTGAGCCCCGGCTCCCACTCCATGGGATTAAAATATCTAAAGGGAAAAAAAAAAGAACCTTTCCTTTCTTGATTTTGGTTAAGTCTGCTTTTCATAGATTTGAAAGGAAAAGAATCAGTTATCGGTAGATTAACGGCTTGATTCAATAACTCATTTAAATTCCTCTAGCCTTGGCAAGCTAAGAAATATTGACTTTTCCTTGAATCATAATAAACTAGAAGGTCAAAATATCTCCAAGTGGTGTGAACGCGCAGGTCCGAAGCGGGCGCGTGAGCTAACTGTTCACAGGCACTGCGAAGCCTCCGCCGCCCCAGCCGCAGCGCACACCTTCCCATCAAGGTCGCAGGCTCGGGGCTGAGGGCGGCTCCGGGCTGGAGGCCCCCTGCCCCAGGCATTTATAGCTGCTGTGCCACCAAGTGTGTTTGTTTCTCCTGGAAAATGGGTTAGCCTGGAAAGCACTTGGGGCCACTAGGAGAAACGCAGTTCTGAAAACATCCGCGCTTGTTTCCTCCCCAGCACAAAGCTCTGCCGCTCTATCACTGTTGTAATGAAGGTCCGCGTGCGATGGGAAGGGCCCCTTCTCACTGCCCTGTGTGGAAAGAGCGAGCCCACGGCTCTGAGCCACCGGTCCGCTTTGCTCTAGCTGCACTCCTTTCCCCTGAATCAGTTCCAACTCACCCCTGGGGTCCATTTCCTCTGAGTGTCCCTCTCTGAATCCTCCTGTCCCACTCTCTGGCCCTAGGAGACCCCACAGGGGCAGGGCCTTTGTCCTCACGTGGTCCCCCATACACTCAGGTTTTAAGAATCACAACGGTTTTAAAAGCTGATCTCCTTAACTCTGATGGCGCCGCTGCTCCAACCCTGGGCCAGAGGCTGAAGTGGCCAGAGTGCCGAGGGCCCAGCGTGGGGCAGCCTCGTGGCGGGGGGGAGGGGCGTCCCCTTGCTTCCTGCAAACGTGGGGCAGGAGGGAAGCTGGAAGGATGGGGCGTGAAGGGGAGACTCACGTCCTTGGAGGTGAGACTTCTGGGGTCAAGGGACTAGACTCTGGAGTGGCAGAGCAGACAAGGGCTTCAGAGACCACTGACTCTAGCCCGGCAGTCAAAGAACTCACTCGGGATGAGGGGAGAACCCCATCTCCCAGGCCCCTTCTCGTCAGAAGTACCTGCGTGCCCGATGCCCGTGTTTGATTAGGTATGACTGACCCCTTCGCGTTAAGAAAACGTGCCAACCAGAGCTCGTGAAAGTTGTCAGCAGCACTCACGTTCTCTCTGAGAGGAATCAGCTGTTGGCAGGCAGTGGCGTCCTAACGATTGGCAATTAAGGTAAGAGTAGCTTTAACGCCTTGCACCTGCCCTTCCCAGTCTGCCGACAACAGGCCCATGACAAGCTGGGAACGCCCTACACAGGGATGGGTCTGGGATCCCACCGAGCACAGGGGACCAGCGGCGGTTTCCTCATTAACAAGCCCCTTGTCACCACTTCCTCCTTGTTACTAAAACAGGATGAATTCCCCACTTCTACTAGGACACTGATAAAACAGTAATGGGAAAGGTAACCAGGTGAGACCGCCAGCAACTGCCTCCAGTATTTATGAGGACAACCACGATGCATGAAAAAGATAATGGGTTTAATTTGTAGTCATAAAGAAAGTCGTTTACCTGGGTTAGAAACTGATCACCACACCAAATACGCTGCTTTTCAACACTAATTAAATTTACTGAACATGGTCACAAAGGGGAATTGTTACATGAAAGTTACGGCAGCAGGAGAAACAAGTCCATTTGTACCAGTCGGTGCTAAAAGCTCCTTCTGTGATTCAGGCGAGGATTCCCGACGCGAGCGTCACAGATCTGGCATTGCCAACTCAGCACGGGTGAGGTGGGGGGGTGGGCAGCCACGGCCCAGGTCTGGCCTGCGCAGTCCCAGTGGCGGGACCAGACAGAGACAGTGCGTGCTCGTTCCTCACCCAGAGCAGGGAGCCTCTCTCGCCGCTGACCACGCCAGAGCACAGACGGTTCCGCAACTGGCCCCTTGGCACAGAGTAAACCAGTGCGTGCTTCCTGGAAGCCTCTGTTGGCCTGGGGGAACTGAGTGTTGGAGGGCGGTCCCATTCCTACCCCTGGCTAGGAGGGGCTGCCTCAAACACTCCCATAGGCCAGAAGGCTCTCGGCACCTCCCAGGCTGCAGGTGGGGGACAGCAGCCAACCTGGGCTCTCACCACTGGTCACCTTAGTGGCAACCTTCATACCCTCTGGGTGCCCTGGGTGCTGGGGTTGCTCGAGGTCCACTTCTGCCCTCTAAAGTCTCGTTCACACCCAAGTATTAGGAAGAAAGTCTGTAGTTCCTCCCGGGGGGAAGTGCATTCCTAGCACCCAGCCAGCCAGGCGATGCTTAAAGTAGCGGCTGTGCACCGAGGTATGCCACACCCGAGGGCTTGTCGAATCTTCCTTCACAGCTCTGTGAAGCCAATGCACAGGCCTCACTCTGCGCCCACTTGACAGATTAGGAAATAGGAATCAGGAAGTGACGTGCTCACGGTCAGACAGCAGGCTGCCGGCGGTGGGGTCTAGCTTTGAATCAGTCTCTCTCCAAATGGCTCAGACTTGGGATCACCTCGTCCGGGGACAGGGTCTCAGCCTCAAGGAACGCATGCCAGGAGGGTCCCGATGTCTGCGGTTGGAGCTTCTCCAGTGTTAGGATGTATCCGACATCAGCACCCCTGGCCGTTCACACGCGTGAGAATGGGCAGCTTGCAGGCCGGGGAGGCTACTTCCCTGAGGCCTGGGGTTTCACTGTGTGACATGAGGAAGCTCCGCTTGGATCTTGAACATCTCAGGCCAAACCCACTCCTGTCATGCACAGACACCTGGCCACCGCGCCCTCCAGTGTAATGTCTCTCAGCTGCGATGTCTCCCTGCCCCTGCCCCTATCTGTTTCTCCAAAATTGCCCAGGTGACAGTTGAACAGATGTGATGTCCTCCCAGTGACCCCCGAGCAGAGCCCAAGCCAAGGCAACTGACTGTGTGCTTCATGAGAGCAGGATTTTGTCCGGGTCTGAAAGTCCCAACAAATTCTCCAGGTCCCAAATCTTAACAGGAACATATGGTTACCCATCGCCGGGAGGTGATGTAACCTGTCCCGTGCATCGCTCACAGGTCTGAAACTGCAGTCGGACAGAGTGGCCTTCAGACAAACCACTAAGCCAAAGCCAGGAATGCCTGGGACATCGAGAGGGAACGAAGTCCTTTAGCTTGGTGATGGGCTCTCAACTCCGCCCAAGGGGGCTGAATCTAACCAACTGTGGATCGAACCGAAGCACACGTGAGGTCCCTGGGCAGGGTTTTGGGAGTGATCGCTTCTGACTGCAGACAAACACAGGTGCCAAAGTATACTTTTTAAAAACATAAAACCATGACTCTCAGGGGAATATAACGTGCGCATCAATTGAAGATTTATTAGACTCCTTAATGAGGGGACCCGCGGGAGGGTGAGGCCGACTCCCAGGAGAAGCGGAGGGGGCCTCTGGGGGCAGATGCCACGGTTAGATGAGACACACAGTGTTTTGCCGACCTGCAAGGCAAGAACACTGCAACCTTCGGGGTCATTTTTCCATCAGAAAGAAATAGTCTGCATCATTTTTGGAAATGAATCTACAAGTTCATGTGTAACTGCGTAGTGTGGGCCTTTAATCAGCAGGAAACAGTGAGTTGAACCAAGCTGCAATGCTGGCCCAGATCAGGACAGGATCCTTGGCTGGGCCTGTTCCCAGATGCTCCAGTGTGAGACTGGGAGGACTTGCCACCCTCCCTTTGCCGCATCCCGCAATTTCAAACAATTCTCTCAATACACGAAGCGCCTGCATTGACAGAGGCCATCGGAGTAGGCTGCTAAGGACCGTCATCCTTGCCCCTACCTGGGGCATCCCCTTCCTTTGGAGCCCCCAGCCTTGCAAAGAGACCCCAGAAGGGAGCAAACAAGGCCCCAAACCCCCGAGCTCGGCTTTGCCCAGACAGGCGAGGACTCTCACGCCGCAAAGGCACGCGGCAGAGCTGGCCTGCCTGTGCGCTGCCGACACAGGGCTGCTTCGCTGTCATGGTGCTGCGTCCAACCCATCCAGGGCTCACGGGCGTGCAGTGGGGTTTCAAGCAACAGCCGGTTAAACCTCAGTACTGACTCCTGGCCCCTGTTGGCTTTGTGATCCAGGCAAGTCCCCTACCCTCTCTTCCCTCTAATTTAAAAAAGAGAATAACAGTGGCTTGCTGCTTACAGGGTTGTTCTGAGGATTAAACAAGATAACTCATGTCAAGAGCTAGGTGCACAGTAGGTGCTCAGTTAGCGCTGGGTTGAGTCCACAGGAGTGGGAGGTAAGAAGCCATGGGATGCAACTATACACCATGTGGGCCGGTCAGTCCGCAGGAGGCCTGCCTTAACGCGAAGGTGAGCACGTTGGTGTTGGCAGTATTGACTGGCTTAAAACGCAGACTTGGAATGGCACGCTTTAAAAGGTCTCAAGGAAGCGCCCCCCTGGCAACCTCCCCTGCTTTGGGGATTTGTTTGGCCAGGTAGACTTTGCCCAGCTTCCAAGTGGAGGCGACTGAGATGACACATTCTCCAGGCAAAGTGACCAGGACTGACCCACAGCCCCAGCTCCGCAGCTTCCGCTCAACATCGTGGCGGTGTCCGGCCGCGAGCAGGACCCTGATCTGCCGGGTGAGCTGGGGCTCGGTTTCAAAGGCAGTACAGCCCGGTCCCCGCCGAAGCCTAGGCCCGCGCGCCGCGTCAGGTCCTGGCGTTTTCTTCCCTCTGGGTGCCCTTTGCTCGGTTGTGCCATTTCCTCCTCGACGCCGTGTGATGACAGCACAGCCACCTGATGCGGGACTTTTAGAGCTTTCTCCCCAGGGCCTCCCACGGGCATGCCCCACTTAACCTGAGCTTGCAGGCTGAGGGCCTGGGGGTTTTGCTGGCTGCTGGCCAGCGCTCGGCTCGTGTCACCGCAAAGTGGGGGTCCCCTGCTCCTTGGGCTCCTCAGACAGAACGGCAGCCCTGGGGCAGGGCCCACGGCAGCCACACCGCACAGTCACTCAGAGCCTGGGGCCAGGGATGCAAGGTCTCTGTGGGCTCAGGACAAGCACCAGGTCTGACTGACTCCCTCTGCTCAGAGCTCGGCACCGCGCCTAGCACAGGTGTGGAATTGGGTAGGCGAAAGGGGGAACCCGGTGAGGACTGTGCCGAGGCCAAGACTGCAGGCTCGGTGCCTGTGTGGTCAGGAGTGAATGGCTTTAAGGAAACAGGCGTGGGAACTAGAAAGAGCAGAGATTGTGGAAAACGCTGCGGGGAGAGACTAGGGACCTGGGTTCTGTCCGGGCCCTACCAAAGCATGTCGCTTTCACAGGCGAGCCTCAGTTCCCTTGTCAGCGACAGGAGGGGCTCGTAGAGAGATTTCTTGAGGTCAAAAAATAACCTCACACCTATGAATTTAGGGCGTTATGTAAAGCCCGTGTTCTAGCTTGCATGTCTTTTGTAATGAAACAAAAACAATCCCTTCTGTTCTTTTTTACCTCTATTTGCCCTATTACGTGCCCTCAAGTGGCTTCTTTTTTTTTAAATTTAATTTTTTAGAAGATTTTATTTATTTATTTTTAGAGAGAGTGGAAGGGAAGGAGAAAGAGAGGGAGAGAAACATCAGTGTGTGGTTGCCTCTCACATACCCCCTCCTGGGGACCTGCCTGCAACCCAGGCATGTGCCCCAACTGGGAATCGAACTGACGACCCTTTGGTTTGCAGGCCAGCGCTCAACGCATTGAGCCACAGCAGCCAGAGCTCGACTAGCTTCTGAAGGGCTATTTCCATGGCCTTGGGAAGAAAAGCTGCGTACAAAGGAAGTACAGTAGGATTTTTCCCTTTGGGAGAGTGTCCGTTACAAAACGGTTTTGTTCTGGAGCCCTTTCCCCAAACACATTCCTTTCCCCAAGTTCCTCTTCTTTGCCTAAACCCTCTCGCGTTTGCGTCTGTCTTATTCTCTGTCGCCACAGCCCTCATTTTTCCTCCTGGGACCAAGCCCCCTTGACACGCCCTAGCTCCTCGGGGCTCCTCGCACCTTGGAGCGGAGGGCGCCAGAGGCTGCTTCGCTCTCCCGCTGACGCCTCATTACATGGGTTCTTTCCTGTGTCTCCACCGACTAATGATGCAGGGCCATGACACCTCAGCTGCCTCCAATTACTTGAAGGAGACACTCAGCGTGAGCCACAGCGACGACGCCCCCACCACTTTAGACTTATGAGCCCCAAGGAGATGCCACATCCTCCTAGGGCCCAGTCCCTGCTGGGCCAGTGCTGTCCTGAGGTCAACGCCTGGCAGGTCCCTCGTCATAGATGTGTCTCACAGCTAGAGACAGTAATGCGCTCTTCTCCTTGGTTATTCTTTTAGAGAAGAAAAAAAATGGAGCTAATCAGAGGGGTGTCAATTTCTCCTCCCAGAGATCTGCCCTTTTCTCTCCATAAGATTAGCAGCCATAAAAATGCACCAGGTAATATCATAACAGTTTAGTCACAGTATCAAACAGATCATTTCGTTTCATTTCTCCTCTTTTCTCAGCCCCCGCCCCCTGGCTCACCTGAGCCAAACAGCTTCTGAGGCCTCTGGCAGGTGGGCCTAAGTCTCGGGTGGTGCGGGGGCTGGCTTTCTTGGGCGGGCTGCGTCTGTTCCACCTCTGGGACCAGGAGCACGTGGGCTGACTGGACAGGAGGAGGCTTTTTCCAAGTCTCCGCTGGGCCCGACACCTGCCTACTCCCAGACCGAGGCCCCAGGAGGCAGCCACTCCCCTGCCAGGCGCCGTTTGTGGGACCACTGCTGCCTTATGTTACGTCACCATCTGAGCTCGAGCTCCAGTGAACTGGCGGTAGAGAATAACCATCTTCATGAGGGGGTCCAGACTCCAGAGCGGGGAAGAGAGACTGGGGTGATGACATCAACAGAGACAACCAAGTATCAAAGCTCTAGAAGTGAGTACAGTGAAAAGTGGGTTTCCAAGAAAACCAGGAGTTTTGAACAGAAAGGAAAACCGGAGGAATTCAAGGGGAGAATGGTCCCTATTAATGATCCAGTTAGTGGCCTCCGAGACGAAGCAGAGGGATATCTCAAAACCCAGAGCAACAACAGAAAGAAAACATCGTACAATAGATAGTCACTCCAAATTAAAATGGTAGGGGAAAGGAAAGGAGGGAGACTCTTTAAGTTTGTCATCATAAATGGCCAACCACTGTTTCACTTGAAATCAGGAGCCAGACAGGGATACTTCTTGTCACCATTTTTTATTTAAAAACAGAGGATAATAACATAAGAAAATTAAGTAATAAGTAAAAATTTGGAAGAGGCAACTAACAAATATGTTTTTACTGATTGTGTAATCTGTATACGTAGAACACCAAGAACCTAGTGAAAAATGTTAAAATTGGAAGAGAATTATGATGAGGTAGTTGGACAGATGATAAATATGCCGAAATTAATCATTCTTCTCTTCATCAGCAATAACCATTTAGAAATGGAAAAGGGGAAAATATTCTGCTCATGATAATGGCAAAAACCATACAGTATTTATGAATGAATTTAACAAGGAAGCCACAGGACCGACATGAAAAAGACTGTAAAACCTATTGAAGGTCATAAAATAAGATTAGAACAAATGCAAAGACATTTCTTATTCTTGGGTGGGAAGCATTACCATCAATTTATAAATTTAAGGAAATCCTTTTGAAATTGGATAAAATGATCTTAAGAAGTTCATTTGGAAGAATAAGTGCCTCCAGATAACCAAGAAAAGCAAGAGAAAGATCAGTGAAGGGAGAAGTGCCTTTAGCAGATATCAGGACATCCAGCCAGAAAGTTGTTGTGATCATATCAATACGATATTGACCGAGAGACAGACAAATCAATGTAGATCTGACAGGAGAAAAGAGAGGACCCAGAAATAAATCCTGCTACATGTGAAAATTTGCTGTGTGACAAGAGTGACCGCTGCATTGGGAAAATGACAGTCATTTGATAAATGACTAGCTATCCCCTGGAATGAAATGGCATTGGAATCCTATTTCACACCACATAAAAATCAAATTCAAATAACTATAAATTATTCTTGTTAAATAATGAGTAGCGATGAAAGAATATGTATGCACTTTGTGGACAGCATTGGCATTGCAGCACAAGGGACAACTGTGGGCTCATCTGCTCATTTACAGAAAAAGAACAGTTTCATTAGTTTCAAAATCTTCCGGTTTCCGATTCCATTCCCTCATTTCCACTCAGGGGGAACCACTATCCCGGATTTTGAGTTTATTGCTCGTTCGCATCTCCGTGCGGTTGGAGCTCATGTTTGCTTCTCTACACAATCTGTCGCTTGGTTTGGATGTGTTTGCACATTAGACAAATCTAAAGGACCGGACTGTGCCTGTGCGTGGGGACCTACTTTACTTGCTCCTACACTGTTCCGCTTCATCCACACCTCTGTGCATACCTGCGCCTGCTGTGTGCACGGACTATTATGATTTATTTGGCCTACATTAAATTGTTTACTGCCTTTTTCTAGGACCCTCTTTCTTTTGTTTCCTTCTTTGGAACGGAATCCTTCACCTTTCTCCTTCTTGTACTCATATAAAAATTAAATATATTTTTTATTATTCTACAGTTTAAAATTCAAAATGTAAAAATGCAAAACTAACCCACAGTCTAAAGTTCACTGGTATGTCACCCTCCGCGTGAGAACCCGCAGAACATGTGCGCTAACCCCTTTCCTGCCTGGCGATTGTATTTACTAATTCTGTCTTTATTCCTCGCGATTCCCTCTTATGCCCCAAATTCCCTTAGTTATGTCTGTCTAAAGTATCCATTTTACCCTTATTTTAAAGAGCTATGGAGGCTGTGGAATTAATTCTATGTTCACAGATTTTTCCCCCTCAACTAACACTGTATCCCCCCCGTTGTCTGGTTTCTGCCGTTGAGCTCTGTCGGCAGCCTTTCCATTCCTTCGTGGGAGATCCACCTTTTCTCTTTGGATAATTTTAAGCTCTTCTCTTTGGTTTATTGCAGTTTCTCTGTGATAAAAATATGTGTATTTTTTTGCATTTATTCAGCTTATAATTCATTGGGTTTCCCGGAAGTGAGGATTCTTGTCTTTCCCCAGTTTGTGAAAACTCACAGTCATCTTGCTGTAAGTATCGTCTCTGCTCCATTATTTCTCTCCTTTTTTTCTGGGTAGCTTGATTAGACATAGAATGTTACAAGGCCTCATTCTATCTTCATCGCTCTTATCTCTTTCACATTTCCCATGTTTGGTTTCCCTGTGTCGTTTTTTTCAGATTCATCTTCCGGCTCCTAAATTCCCTCTTCAGCTGTTTCTAAATCTACTCTTATACTTTCCCCCTGACTTTTTAACTTTGACTCTTTATTTCTTGAAGTTCTATTAGGTCCTTCACAAAGATGATTGACTATTTGCATAATCTCTTGATTTTTCAATCATATGCTCATTCTTTAAAAAAATATTAAACATACATTTTATTCTGTGGCATCTTGCTATTTATAGATTATACTGGAATTTACATGGCACTTCTTTAAAATGATCTCGCACTTCCTGAAAATGTATCTGTGAAAATTTTTCGAGGCAGCCTGAAGATGGGCTCGTCTCGATGGTGTCAGGCACCCTGGGACTCCACCGTTCTGGGTTAGACCAAATTCTACATTTGAGATTTTCCCGACTGATGCAGGCAGTTTGCATCTGAGGTGCCACTCCTCGTGGGGGTCAGCCTGTGGTCCCACCTTATCAGGGGACTCTCTCCAGCTCTACTCAGTGACAAGATTTGAGACAAGTGTGCTGTCTTGCAGAACCTAGGGACTGGCTGGGTCTCTTTCTTGTTCAACCTGCCACTGCAGGCATAACCCTTCGGGGTCCCAGGTTTATATCGGGTGTGGGGAAAATTCCCCATACATGTCCACCGTGGGAGGACCGGGGGCTTAGTCGTTGGCCCCCTGAACCATGCAGTGCGTGCGAACCGAAGCCGACGCTAACCCCGTTTGGCAAGAGGCCTCCAGGGCAAGGGAGCTTCACAGTCACGTCACTTCTCTGGGTTCTTGCTTTCGCTTGCTTTTTTAGCCTCTCAGTGTTTAGTGTTTTTCTTCATTAGCAATCCATAAAAGAAATTAAAAATAAATAAAAATAAAGTCCTGGCCACTCAAATCACCGGGAAGGCCACAAGGTCAAGAGCAGCCTTTCTGCTCTTATCTGGCCCTGTCCCCCCTTCACTGAGCACCAAGAATAAATTCTTGCTGGGGTGACAGTGGATAAAAAAAGATTTTTTAAAAGCACATCAGTGCTTAAAAGGATTTTAAAAATACTTATCTGCCATGTTGCCAGAGGTAGAAGTCAGATTATGCCTTTTAAAAATAGACTCCAATAATTACAAAGCACTTGGAGGTAAATCCAGGGCCGTGATTTTCGCCACACCGCCACTCAGCCCTCCAGAGAGCCGATGAGAACGGTTCCCCCAGCAGCAGACTTCGGAAGGGCAGGGCTCAGGGCAGGGGGCCTAGTTTAATTGTCCTGAGCCCACCTGTGTGTTTCACACAGATGGAAACTCTTCTATCTCCGGGAACTTAATAAAGAGAAGTCTATTATTAAGGGGGTGCAGTGGAGAAAAGGAAGGACGCGGCTGTCACCAATAACCTGTGCCCCTATCTGCCACCTTGAAACCCAGAGGAGGGGCCTCTCAGAAGCAGTCCTGTCCTCGATATACAGCCGTGGCCGGAGACAAACACGAGGTCAGTGACTGCCCCCTTCTGTGCCACTTCCGACGAGAGAAATGGAAAAGCCCGAGCTGAGTTTGAAGTAGCTTCCGAGTCAGCGACGCTTGCTTTAGGCAGGCCCACCACAGTGGGGTCTCCAGCCAGCAGTGCCGTCTGATCTCTGGCTGAGTTTGATCAGAACAAGGCTGTTCTGACAGGTCCCGCTCTCCTGAGGCAGTAACATCAGAAAGTGGGGCTTTGCTCTCGTTGACATGTTTCGGCCTCGACCCCAGGCAGAAGTCGTTTTGGAGTAAGTGCTGGCTCCATCTTACTTAGAGCAGCAGCATTAGACAATGTTAAAAATCGAAAAATATCCTTCTAAGCTGGTCATACGAACCAAAACAAAATTATCGTTGATTCGCGACAAGCACACTTGTGACCTCTGCTCTAAACATGTCAGAGTGATGCCTGCCCTTTCATTCCAAGCAAAGAAAATTCTAACAACGGTTTATCTTCAAAAGTTCAGAGTTAAGAGGGAGGCAAGCAGAGCGTGGTGGTCGGGGCCAGGCCCACACGAGGAAAGGGACCGAAGGGGTGGTGGTCGTGTTGGTTCTGGTAGACAGCTGCGTTGGGTGATGGCAATGGGGGGTAGGGCCCACACCGGAAGGTGGCTGGGGTGAGGCTGCAGCCTGGCGGGGGTCGGGAGATAATTTACATATGGGGAGACCAGCGACAAATAAACATACTGAGGAAAATGGGAGCTAGGTTTCTCACTGAAGAAGAGAGTTAGAAACACGAAAATGGGGGAAGCTGGAGTGAACCCTGAGGTTGCCTGGACTGGCACTGGAGGTGTTGATGTGAGCTCATGCTTTCCAAGGTCCGTGTGTATGTCTACACATGTAGATGTGTGTAAGTCTCATATCTCTTCTCCGAGAGGAGCTGAGGACAGGAAACCCCAGTAGCAGTGAGCACATTTAACTCTCATGCCTTGGTTTCTAAATGCAACTGACCACCGAGGGACCCAACGCTTTCTGAAGAAATGGCTTTTTCCTGGGCAAAGGCAGGCAAAGCATAGGAACAGTCCAGAACATCTTGTTGCAGAAAGCAAGGAAGCGCCCGAAGAATCACGGGACATGTCAAAAGGACACAGAAGATGGTTTGAAAAAAGTGCCCGTTGGCTAAATCTGGGACACTGGGGTGTAAAAAGGAACAGTGATATCACTAGACAATATCCTATCACATACACAAAAATCCACACTGATTTTTAAAAAGTGAGCAAATAAACTGGAGAAGAAAAAAACTCTTCCTTATAGTAGAATGTCAACTAATAAATGTGGAAGAAATGATAGAATTAGAAAATTTTCGTTTGGCTACCATGATGTCCTAATTCAGGAATAAGAAGAATCAGTAAATAGTAGAATTAGTGTGTGAAAGTTAGAAGACTAACAGGAGATTTACAGAGTTGCAAAGCATCTCACGACAAAACACTTACTAATATTAAAGGAAAACCGCAGCTGGACAGTGGAGAAAGCTGGCAGATACCACCGTGTTCAGGTGATCAAGGTCAGCGTTAGCACTGGCGGGGCGGGTCGCCTCAGTCCCCAACTTGACGGGCTGCCGGGAGAAGAGCTCGCCATAACGTCAGTGACGTTCTTGCCCAAAACTCATAACCTCAGTGTGGCCGTGAGGAGACCTCAGACAAACCCAAACTGAGAGTCATTATTAAAGCAACTGGCCTGTAATCTTCAGTGTTAAGGACATGAAGGGCAGAGAAGAGCTGTTCTGAAGGGATGCAGGCTGAGGACAGGTGACGACAAAGTGTCATGGGTCTCTGGTTCACATTCTCTTTCTGCAAAGGGCTTTATGAGGACAGTTGGCAAAATTTGAATGGAGTCTTTGGGTGAATGATATAGGAGAATTCTTTGTACTCTTCTTGCAATTTTCCAGTAATAGGAAAAATACTGGAAAAATATGGCACCTAAAATTTCATAGATGGATTTCTACTCCTGGTTAGGATACAGAAGTTTACAAAAGAACTATTGTTTCCATTATAATATCAGGAAAACACCATATAAACTGAAGTTCATATTTTTTAAAAGTCATGGGATAAAGAAATACATATCTGAGTGAACCAAATTCAGAGGGCAAGCCTTTAGTAGAACTGAAATATATGATATCTGAAATAAAGGATTTCTTAAATAGTCTTCAATGAGAATGAGAGCTAACTGGACACAGCAGAAAACAGGATCGACAAATTAAAAGACAAGTCAGTAGTAAAAAAAGGCCTGGAGTGAAGCACACAGAAGGAAGATAATTTTTAAAGAATGAACAGAACTTTAGAGAGCTGCAGAGGAATCGGAATACAACCGACATGCGAACGATTGGAGTTCAAGGAGGAGGGAGAAAGAGGACAGGGCGGAAGGGGCATTTGAAAAGGCGCTGGCTAGAAATTGACCCGGCGGCTGAAAGACATCAACTTAATATTCAGGAAGGTCAGTGACTTCAAGTGAATACAAAGAAAATCACAAAGGCAAACCATCATCGAACTACTGAAAATCAAAGAAAACAAGAAAATGTAAAAAGCAGCCAGGGAGAAAAAGACACATTCCCTTCGAGAAAACAACAATGTGAATAATGTTTCCCTTCTCATCAGACACGAAGAAAGTTAAGAGATAATGAATGAAGCTCCCGCTTTCAAGAAGAAAGAAAACGAAGAAAAAGTACCGAAGAGAAAGAAGTAGAAGGAAGAAAAAGATCAGAAAAGAAATCACCAAAGCAGACAAAACTGCCATACGAGCGTTCTCGTGCCCCCACATCTTTGCCAACACTCGCTGCGGTCAGCCTTTTATCAGATTTTAGCCATTCTTACAGGTGTGCAGGCGCAGGTCGCTGCGGTTTTAATCTGTGTTTCCTGCTGACTAATGACAGTGAGCACCTTGTTATTTGCCGTCCGTAAGTATTTATCCAAGAAAAATGAAAGCCTACGCCCACAGAAGGACAAGTTCGAAACTGTTCGTGGGGGCTC
>PVJD01016067.1:0-22510 GCA_004026545.1 Mormoops blainvillei | reverse complement strand
AGGTGAAGGACTGAGCCCTGACCGGTGTGGCTCAGTGGGTTGGGCACCATCCTGCAAACCCAAAGGTCACCGGTTTGATTCCTGGTCAGGGCACATGCCTGGGCTGCAGGCCAGGTCCCTGGTTGGGACCGTGTGAGAGGCAACCCATCAATGTTTCTCTCTCCCTCCCTTCCCCCAAAATAAATAAAGTCTTTAAAAAGAAAAAGAAAAAATTTTTAAGGGTTGAGCCACCGCATGGCCAGTGAGTGCCCTCCCCGCAGCTCACCCAGAGAAGCCAAAACATACGTCCACGCAGGGACCTTCCCACAAAGGTTCACAGAGACGTTATTCATCACAGCCGAAGAGCGAAACCAAGGCGCTCCGCCAGGGGGAGGGATAAACAAGCGTGGCATTTCCTTGTAGTGGGACACCAGTCAGCCATAAAAAGGAGTGGACGCTGACACAGGCAGCGACGTGGATGAACTTTGAAACACTAAGCTCAGTGAAAAAAGGGGGGCGCAGAGCCGGCAAGTTACGCGGGCCAGCGGAGGAGACAGGCCGTGCACTGGCGTTGCCTGGTGCTGCGCCCCGGAGGCTGGGGCTGGGGGCGGGGCCGGCGGGGAAACGGGGCGCGGTGATGGCCTCCGCACAACGAGTTTCTGCTGCGGTTGATGAAGATGTTCTGAAACTGACTGCGGCCATGGCGGCAGAACTCTGAAGGCTCCCGACTGATAACACTGTAAGTGGGTGAATCACGTGGTTTGTGAATTGCATCTCCATAAAACTGTTACAAAGTGATGACGTCGTCTACGCTGATTGACTTCAAAGGATGGTCAAGATCTCGGAAGATCTGGTCGCCCTGCATGTGAAGTGGGAGCCAACTTGTGTTTTTTAAACCACACCCACATTTAGGTCTAGGGAAAGGCAGCTGGAAATACACACCCCACACGTTACAGTGGGTGTCTCCAGGGCGGGCAGTTAGGGATGTTTTAAAATTTTTTTAATTTATCGATTTTTAGAGAAAGAAGGAGGGAGAGAGAGGAAGGAAAACGTTGATTTGTTCTATGCATTCAGGCATTCATTGGTTGACGCTTGCATGTGCCCTGTGCAGGGATCGAACACACAGCCTTGGCACATCGGGATGACACTCTGACCCACTGAGCTACTCTGCCAGGGCTGGAGTATGGATTTTCTAAGATATACTTTACCCTATTTCCTGCATGCTTTACAACCAGCATGCAACGTTTTCATTAAAAACAATATACCCAGTCGTCTACCCTATTTTTACAAATGTTTATTGCAACTGATTGTTAACGTTTTAATAAAAGAGCAGCAGGGACGCAGGCAAAGGGCAGTGGCTCACTCATGACAGTAGGCCTCCCCGTGCTTAGGGTTCCCCAGCCACGCTCCCAGCCCCGCCACGGCGCCATGGTTCTTCTTTGTCCAAAGGAGCTATAGGCATTTTGTTCTTGGTTAGTGGTCGGGGAGGGGGCGCGTGTTGGGTCTGTCTGTAAGCAATGGCGAACGTTCCTTGAGGTCCTTGTGTAACGAAACGGTGGGTCTATAACGATGAATATAAAGTGGTGCCCTTAGGAACTAAAGGGGCCCTGGCCAGGTGGCTCAGTGGGCTGGAGCGTCATCCTGTGCACCGAAAGGTTGGGGGTTTGATCCCCGGTCAGGGCACACACCTGGGTTGCAGGTTCAATTCGATCCCCGGTTGGCATGCGTATAGAAGGCAGCCGATTGACGTTTCCGTTTCACACAGACGCTTGTCTTTCTCCCTTTCTCTCTCTCTCCCGCCCTTCTCACCCTCTCAAATCAATAATAACAATAATAATAATAAAATATACTCGTGTGGGTTTTTTTAAAAAGGAACTAAATGGCACCCTCATAAATACCTCTCCCCAAATACTGAACCCTGCATAAGTGACGGGGCTGGGAGAATAGACCCCACTATGGCTCAGCGGTGAGCCCGCACTGGGCGGAGAAAGGACGCCAATAACAGCTCCACTGGGGATAAAGGTCAAAGTCTCCGAGTACTGGAGCACGGTTTCTGATCTGTAGGCTGCACACTCCAAAACAGTACATTCAAGTTCCTCCACCAACACCCCCGAGACTGACTTCATTCATGGGACCAGAACCACAGCCCCGGGCAGGTGGGGGTGGGGTGGGGGTGCAGTGACTCTAAGATTGAGGCCAGCTGACAGCGCACGGGTGTCCCTCCCACATTCCCACAGGCCCGCAGGGCCTCCCCCTGGCTCACAAAGCCCCCAGCAGGTGCAAGAGAGGACGGAGAGTCAGAGAGGCTGGGCTGGGTCAGTATCAGTTTGGGGAGAGAGGAAAACGTGAACAGACCCTAATGCGCCAGCTAGCTAGCAGAGCTGGTAGAGCCTTTCCCGACGGCGGCCAGGTGACTCAGAGCCCGTCAAGTGTTTTCCCAAGGCACACACCTGTGCAGAAGTATTATGACTGAAAGAGGCAGGGGGCTAATCTCCTTGGCCAGGCAGGGTAGCAGGAGAGGAAGGGCAGGGGCTCCGCCTTGGGTGCCAGAAGATAGGTGCACCGATCCCTGGGCTGCTGGAGGCAAAGAACTCTCACTCACCTCTGCTCCTTGGGCCTCGGGTACCTGAGCTGACCAGTCTGTGCTGAAGGGACGCTTCCTGCATTTGCTGGGGTCTCCTAATTGAATCCACGACATGCCTTCATTTCAGGGTCACGGCTGTGACGTAGACACATCTCCGTGAGGTTCGCAGCTTGAGTTACATCGGTGCTTCTCAACCTGTGTGAGGGTGGCGGGCTTGAGGACGACGGTGGGAAGGGGAGTCCTGGCAGAGGCTTCTGAAGATTGAAAAAGAAACAACTCCCAGTTATACACGCACTCCTTTGTATGGACCCGCCATTGTTTATCTAACTCGTTTCCCATCGGTTGACAGGTGGGCAGCCCTCTGTTTAGTTTTTGCTATTACAAAGTTCTGACGTTACTGCGGCAGTAGGTAGATAGATCAATAGATAGATAGAGGCAGACACAGAGAGATCTATCCATGTATCTTCGGGCACTTATGCAAGACCCAGATTACAATGTTCCTTAAAGTCAAAACTGCTCTGAAGCTTTGGGAACGGAGGATACAATGGTAACTGGGGCTTAGAGAGGGACATAGAGAAGCCTGATTCTGCCTGAGCTCCTGGGACAGGCGAGGGGAGGCGCCCCCCATTCCAACCATTCCCACAGCACGGCTTGTGCTTAACAAATGAAAATAAGCCACATTGTTAGGCTTATTTTGAACCTGGTGCCTTGCTTGAACATAAGGGCTCGAGAGCCATGTCCAATTATCATCTCCAGCAACAATATGTTTAAAACGGGCACTCTCGCAGAAGTAGAAACGATTAGGTTAGGGTCACGCCAGCTTGGCCTCGTGAGCTGGGGGTCGGACACACACAGCACAAACGGCCAGTCTCTGGCCTGGGAGTTGGAAGTGGCAGAAGAGAGAAACCGGGACTGACACTGGGCAACAGTGACAAGATATTGGTTGGCAAACGTCTTTACACAGTGCTTCTCAAGTTTCCTCCAGTTTCCTCCACGTCCTTACGGTCAGGAACGTGGACACGGCCAAGTAAGCTTCCCTTTTCCTCGAAGTCTCCTGTTTTATCGTTACAACTTCACGTGAACCCAGTGCCCCAAACAAATGAACTTTGAAAAAAATCGTTGTATCGGGAAGACATTTTGGTTTGTTGTTTTTTTTCTTTTAAATCTTCACCTGAGGATATACTTACTGATTTTAGAGAGAAAAAAAGAGGGAGAGAGAGAGAGAAACACAGACATGCGGGAGAAACATCAATTGGTTTTCTCCCATACACACCACGACTGGGATTGAACCTGCAACCTGGGTTTGTGATTTGCTCTGGAATCCAACCCACAACCTTCCGGGCTATGGGACGACACTACAAACAACTGAATCACCCCGGCCAGGGCTTGCTTTGTGTTTTTTTTTTTGTTTTTTTACCCTTAGCCACAGACCTGGATGCTTAAGATGCCACACACATGATGTTTTATGCTGCCTGAGCTCCAGGTTGTCTTGGCTGAGATCATCTCCCTATCTCTGCTCATCTGGGGACAGCACAGAAGACCACAAGCTCTTTATTGTGTTAAAACCTCCTAAATACCGTGATCTCGCTAAACGAGAGATGGGTTTTCGACTGGCACGGGTCTGTCCCCCTATTTAGATGGTGTGATCTATGTGGCAAACAAGATTCAAATACATGACCCACCAACAAGACCAAACTGTTTCATTCTCTACTCCGTAGTGTTGATGGTTTGCGTTCCGAACGTGAGGACACGCAAAGGGACACTGGGAGAAATGACTGTGAGCGGGATGTTTCTCATCTACGTTTTCATGAAGGACCTGACATCCCCAAAGGCTTCCGAGCCACTCTGGTCGCCTGCAACCGTAAAGCACCTTGAACGCCATGTGCATCCCTGCACACAGCTGGCTTTCAGGAGCAGGTGTGGTGACCATCAGGAGCAGGGCGGGACGCGGAATCCAGGTCGGAGCACCATCAGCTGACTCGGCAGGTGCAGTGACCACCTGTTGACGACAGAGGGGAGGACACAAGGTCGGAAGGGACACTTGTCCACGGGCCAAGTGTGGGTCACGGTCACAGTCTAGATTCCAGGGGTCGAGCCCTGGGAAACGGCGGCGCCGCATTTCTCCAAGCGGCTTTCCCGCCCGCCCTGGAATCCGCGCGGTGCCGCCTCCCACCGCGGGCGAGGGACGCGGCTGCACCGGGGCCGGACGAGGGAGACCCACAGCGCCCGCGAACAGCCAGTCGCTCGATGGCACGCGCCGCGTCCGTCGGTGTCCCCCAGCCCCGCGCGGACCCCCAGCCCGTGCGCCTGCGCGCGTCTCTCCGCGCTCCCGAGCCAGCGGGCCTGCGGTGGCGTGTGCTGACGTCATATGGGCCGCCCGCCTCCGATTGGCCGCAGCTGCCTCACCAGACCACGAGCGCACGGGCACGCGGGAGGGGCGGGGCTCATAGAGGCCACGCCTCCGGGCGCGCGAGCGGGGCGGTGGGCCGCGCGGGGGTCACGTGACCCGGGGCGCCGCTGCCCTCCTTATAAGCCTTGCACCTCGCGCTGGGGCGCCGCGGGCCCAACTCCAGGCGGTCCAGGCCGGGGCCTTCCTGCACCCCCTCTTGCGCGACCCCCTCTGTTGGCAAGCCCGCGGGCGGGCGTCCCTCGGCCAGGTAGGTGGGGCACGGCGGGGTCCCGAGAGTGGGACCGCCGGCCTCTCCCGGGGTCTGTGACCCCCGACCCCAGCCCCGGGAGCGGCTGCACCCCTGACCCCCGCGGGCCCGGCCACTGGTCCCCTCCGCGCGCGAGGACACCAGCACCCTGTGCTGGGCGGCCTGCGAAAGCGCGGGGTCTGGGAAAGTTTGGGGCCGGACGGGGCGTGCACGGACGCGTTCGCGCGGGAGCGGAGTCGGCCCTGCAGCCCGCGCCCGCGCCCCCGCCGTGCGCCCTGTCCCCGGGGCCCCGGCCGGGACGGAGCCTTTCTGGACGCGCTGGCGGGAAATGCGAGCGCAGCCTCCCCAGCCGGCCTCCCTTCCCCTTGGAAATGAACTTGGTCGCGACCCCGCCGTCCTGACCCCCGTTTCTCTCCAGGACAGACTGATGCCCAGACTGGACGACCACTTCTGGAGTTGTCCCTGTGCTCGCGGCGCCAGGCACCGAGGCCACCCGACAGCCCGCGCCGGCGCGCTGGCGGCCAAAGTCGGGGATATGGTCACCTCCTCCGCGTCCGGCCCCGCGCTGCGGGCGGCCGGCGGGGCCGCGGAGCCCGAGCCGGCCGGCGGGCCTGGGAGCCCTGGCGCGGGGGCCCAGGCCACCCGCTGGCATCACCACCTGCTGCAGAGGGGCCTGGTGCTCTTCTCCGTCGGGGTGGTCCTCGCCCTGGTGCTCAACCTGCTGCAGGTGCAAAGGAACGTCACGCTGTTCCCCGACGAGGTGATCGCCACCGTCTTCTCCTCGGCCTGGTGGGTGCCCCCCTGCTGTGGGACCGCGGCTGGTGAGTAGCAGTTTCAAACATTAAAAAAAAAAAGAGGCGTGCTTGGCGGACACCGTTTTTCAGACTCTGGGAAACGCGGGTTTGAAAGTGGAGCCACCTAGGGGACAAGGGAGCCCTCCCGGGGCTGGCGTTCGGGCGGGGCGCCGCGCCCCCCACGCCGGCCCCGGGGCCGATGGCAGCCGGGACGGGGGCCGGGGCGCCTGCCGGGCGTCCCGGTGGCGGGTCTCGCGGTTCGGAACCCGGGCTGACACCCGGCCCGCCGCCGTGATTGGCCGCCTGAGGAACTGGTGAGCGGAGGCCCCGGGCTTCCATTGGCCGCCGCGGCCACCACGCTACTGGCTGGAGGGACTGAAAACAAACCGTCACGTGGGCGGGGGCGGGGCCTGGGAGCGGCCGCCCCGCTTCCTTCTGGGGCCCCGGGAGGGTAGAGCCCCGCCCCGCCCCGCCCCGCCCCGCCCCGCCCCAGACCTAGGGAGGGTGCCCCGCGCCCCGAGGGTGGGTGCCCCGCGCCCGGCGGGGCGTCTGTGCGGGGACTACACAGGCTCAGCCTCGCCTCGGGCAGGCGACGGTCTCCGCGCGGTAGATTCTAGACGGTTAGCGGCTTTGCTGGGGGCGCCGAGTCGCCGGCTGTCCGATCGCGCAGCGCTTCCCAAGCACCGCGCTTGCCCACGCGCCCAGCCCGCAGCTGCTCCCTGCGGCCCGCACTCTGCGGCCTGGAAGCGGAGCAGTGGTCCGGCCCCGCCCCGCCCCCCGCAGGCTCCTGGGGGTCGCGAGGAGGTGCGCCCTGCTGCGCGCTCTGGCCGGCTTCCTCTGTGCCGCAAGCTGCGGTGGCTCCTTACGGCGGCGCTGGGCTACAGCCCCACTGTGTAGACGTGGACACTGGGTGCCAGGATCGGCAGCTGGGTAGGGGTCAGCGTTCTTAACTCTGCATGCCGCCTCCCTGCAGTCTCGGGTGCCCCTGCCCCGCGGGGACACGTCACACACTCCCTGAAGACAACAGGAAGGCAAGAGGCTTGGGGGGAGCCTGTTCTAGCCAGCACGGGTGGGGCTGAGGGAGGTGGTAGTTTCTGAGCAGCGGTGGGGTGTTTTCATCTTGGTCCTCAAAGGTAGGGTCCCACTTCGTTTTTCTAAATCCTTTAAGCACACGACTGTATCAGTAAAGGCTCTGTTCGAGAGGGAGATCTAGATGCAGGTTCTGAGTCCACACACACTCACTGCAAAAGTTGCATATTTCCAATCAAAAACTTCCAATCAAGAAATTTTAAAAAGTTTAGCTTAGGGGCTTTTTTGTAATGGAAACATCAGTAAATTCCAGGAATACTCGAAACAATTCCTCATACCCTTTTTTTTTTTTTAACATCAGCCAAGAATGTGAGGGTAACATTCCATAGCGCATTTTCACCCACTTAACCTTTAACTTTAAAAGGAAAGGTGCAGTTGTAGTGCAGTAAGTTATAGAGTTTTGGGTGGTTTTTCAGAGCTCCAAAACACAACTTGATAAAATAGAGCAGGAAATTGAAACTGAAAGTGCTTCATTTAAACATTTGGCTAGAACTGTGTTTCTTAGTTCTCTGTTCCAGAACCTAAAATAGCTTCCTCCTCCTGGGGACGCACGGCGGAGCCTCCGCCTGGCTCTCGAGCCTCCCTGCTCAGGGGGCTTAGTGATGTGAGCCCCACGGGCTGCATCTCCACGGGCCACCGGGCCCCCGGGCCCCCCACACCTCCCGTTGGATTTTCTCCTGGAATGCCACGCCTTTTCCCGTCTAAATTCCTCCATCTCATGCTGTTCTATGTCTGTGGAGACTTCCTCCCTGTCCAGATCCTAGCAAGCTCCTCTTCCTCTGTCTTCCCGTTACATGATGTAACCCGCGTTTTACACGGGAGGCCGCCGGCCCGGGAGTGGGCCCGTCTGCAAGCTGGGAACGGAGGTGTGGTTCTCTGCCTGGTCCCCCCGGTTCCCCAGCTCAGGGCCTGGGCCCCCGCGGACAGGAGCTCATCCCGAGGCAGCACAGCCCAGCAGGGGCCTCGGGGCCCCTAGACTGAGTGCTACGACCCCGCCCCAGCAAATCCAGTGCCACCTGCTGGGCACGGGGCCTCTGATCCAGATGTGAATGTCCAAGCAGCGCCAAGGTGCCCAGCCTACACCAGTGCCGACCAGGATGCCAGCACTTGCGGTGTGACTTGTGCCTCAAGTACCCATGGGAGCGCCCTCTGTATCGCGGGACGGAAGCCGCGTGGGCGCAGCAGAGACAGCTGCTTCTGCAGGCCGCTCCGCGGTCTGCGCCCCAGGCCCACGTGGCCAGGCCTCTGCTCAGTTCGCGTCTGTGTCTGAACCAAAAGAGGGCGGCTTTGCTTTAAACTTCTCAAAACTGACTTTTTTGTTTATACTCCAGGACAACAAAAATACAAAATTAGTCAGGGTTGCAGTGTCACGTTATAGCAGATACATCTCGGAAAAAAGACTGGTTTGCCTAACTTGTTAATTGCCACGTAGAAAGCACGTTGTTTGAGGCTGTTATTATTCATCACGTTGTGTTATTTATAGCGTCCTGACGCTGCCGTCTCTTGTCTGACAGCGGTTGTCGGCTTGCTGTATCCCTGCATCGACAGCCACCTGGGCGAGCCCCACAAGTTCAAGCGGGAGTGGGCCAGCGTGATGCGCTGCGTGGCCGTGTTCGTGGGCATCAATCACGCCAGCGCTGTATCCTTCCATGGGCGCACCGTGCCCGGAGCATCGTCCTGGGTCATGTGTGGCAGCAGGTCGTTAATCTGAGTGAGCATACATAGTGTGACAGGTCGGTGGGATAGTGTTCTTCCGAGTGCTCTATTTCAAAGCCCGTCGCTTCGTTTCTACACTGCAGGTTTGGACGCGGTCCTGAGGCCGAGGGGGCGGCTCTGCCCTCTATCGCGCAGCCTTTTGCTGCCTCAGAGTCTGTTCTGTGAGTTCCCGTTACATCCTGACCTGACGTCCCTGTGGCCCAGCGACGAGTGGTGCCGGGGCCACTCAGGAGGCCTGGCTGTGACCACACTAGTCCCCGGCCAGTCCCAGGGCCGTCTCTGAGAAAGGGTCCTTAGCACCAGGCCCCTGAGCTCCAGCGTCCCCAGGTGGAGCGCGTCACGGGGAGCATCAGTGCATTCTCAGGAAGGAGGCCCACCGAGTCCCAGGTCTGAGATTGGTGGCTCCTTCGGCACAACCAGATTCTATTTCCAAACCTTAGAGAGAGATTTTCAGAGTTACTGGTTCTTACCCCTGCTCTGCCCCGACCCTCATGACGAGGTGGTCACAAAAGAATGCAGTAAGTCACCTTAGCTCTGTCCCGTCCATGGCCCCCGGCTGACGGGCTGCGCGGTGGCAGAAGCCAGCTGGCGTCTGTGTAGACTTGGGGGGCGGCGCTGAGCATCCCCCTAGGAGGGAGGGCCTCATGCAGGCGTGGGGAGGGCTCCTGAGAGCAGGACTGCAGGTGACTTACAGCAAAACAGGCTGTCCTGAGGTTGAAACGCCCGCAGAATTTTATATGTGGCTGTGAGAAGGGGACTCGTTGAGTCACATTTTTACCCAGTGACCCCAGAGAACCTTCTTGATCGTGGGACCCTGTACCCGACAGTCTGCAGCGCGCCTGCAGCTTTCATGGGTGGCGGTTCGTGTGCACAAGAGGAGACGCCTGCATAGGGTCTGGGGTTCTCTGTGTTTTCATTTTGTTGAAAATCGCCAACTTTTCCTTAACGTCCGCATCGTCAGAAACTGGATTTTGCCAACAACGTCCAGCTCTCCTGGACGTTAGCGGCCCTGTCCCTGGGCCTGTGGTGGACGTTTGACCGGTCGAGAAGCGGCCTCGGGCTGGGGATCACCATCGCCTTCCTCGCCACGCTGATCGCGCAGCTGCTGGTGTACCACGGGGTCTACCAGTAAGCCTGCCCTCCGCCGCTGCTGTGCACTCAGTGCGGACAAACACCTGCTTAGCTGAGGGGCTGTCTTTGATTTATACACACACACCTTAGATTCAGGCGCGAAATTCTCAGGAACGCTGCCTGTTGCTGATTCACGTGTTGACAAGGCGCCACCCACAATGTCATGGAAAGCAGGGGTCACCGGCCCGCGCGGCGGGAAGCTCCACCTCCTGTTGCCCCCGCAAACCCCCAGTCGGGGAAAAAATTGTTTTCCACAAAACTGGTTCCTGGTACCAAAAAGGTCAGGGGTTGCTGATGTATAGGGAAGCCAAGCAGAAACGAGAAAATCGTGTTGCGATGTTCCCACCCTGTGACGTCAGCGGGCCCCACCGGGGCCGGCTCAGCCAGCACGCCGCCTCTCTCTCTGCAGGTACACGTCCCCAGACTTCCTCTACATCCGCTCCTGGCTGCCTTGCATCTTCTTCTCCGGAGGGGTGACCGTGGGGAACATCGGGCGGCAGCTGGCTATGGTACGTGGCCGCCGTGCTCGCTCCCGGGCCTGGAGTCCCGTAGCCTGACGGAGCCGCTGCACGAGATACCTTTTCTTTGGGTGGACAAATGTCTATACGTGAGGCCTGACAGCAACAGTTACTAAGAAAGGCGTGCGGTGCTTAGCCGCATCGCAAAGACACCGGGCCCCATGGGGTGGCGGCGCACGCCGTCCCCGGCCTGCACTGCGCCCCGTGTAACTCAGACACTGTCCTCGCTGCCCAGGAAACACTGCTGAGCTGCACAGTGGGTGTTGGTTGTGAGTGTCCCTCCTCCTGCGGGGGCAGGTGACTTGGGGACAGGGCCGCAGGGGCAAATGGAGCCCGAGGCTGCTGACCCTGCAGGCGCCAGGGTGGGCCTGGGTCAGCATGGTGGGCAGGTGGCCCCGCCGGGCACAGCCCGTCCTCCCTGAGAGAGAAAGAAGCCGCCCCCGGCCCCCCAGCAGCCCAGCGTGTCATGGGAGCCAGCAGCAGTTCTTCCTGGTAGTTAAAGTTCTGAACACTTAACAAAAAAATTCAGTGTGGACATTTTGTTTCAAATTGACCGACTCAAGGGCTGAAAGAAGATGAGTGAGAAGTGGCAGCCAGTCCCGGAAGGGCCACCGCGCCCAGGCGAGCCCGGGGCCTTTCTCAGAAAACGTGCCTTTGTCCCTCGTGGGGTGTTTGTACCACAGGACGCTTTCTGTTCTGGCTGGCCTCCCTGCCCTGTAGCTTCCGTCCCCCACGGGGCCTGTAGGTACCTCCCGAGAGCCTCCCCCGCCGCCCCCCCACTCCAGGAAGCCCGCCACCCACCTCGGCCTGAAGGAGGGCTGGTGCCACTTCCTGGGTCTGCAATAAAGAGCCTCGTTTTGCTTTGTTTTCCAATCCACAGCCTTTCTAAAATCCAAGACTTGAATTGGGACTGTAGGGAATTGCTTTTGCTGCAGGTTAAGCCAGGCTAAAGAATGAAAAGTCCATTTATAATAAGGGTTGTCGTAGAAGGTGGTGACTGGAGCCTTGACTTCCTGCCTCACCGTCGTTTCTCGTGGTACCTCTCGTTTGGGATGGTTGCCCTCCCCCACCTGCCAGGACAGCCATCCTCGGACATGCTGCCACCTCACCAGTCTAGGTTGGGACACGGAGTGGCACCCGGCTCCAGCCATCTGTCACAGGCAGCGGCCTCTTCAGAAAGCAAGTGACACATCTCCTTAGCACGACTTAGTGTATGTGAGCTATATCCCTAGCTGTTTCCTTCAGAGCAAGGAGAAAACGAACAGCTTTTTTCCTTGCGTTTGTGAAAACAGGCTTGCTCTGCTCAAAATCTGAAAACTCGTTTCCTTCCTTAAAACCCAGGAGATTGGTTTGTGTCTTAGGAATGGGACACAACACCCCAGCCGGCCGTGGGTGGGCGCCACCCGCCCTGGCACTTTGTATTCACGTGGTGGACACGAGAACCGGACCTGGCTGTGTTCCCAGGGCCTGTCTCGCGCTCCCGTTCCCCATGTCTTTCCTCTCCGTCACCTTCCCCATCCAGGGTCCACCTCATTGCCCGTTGGTGTGCACGCGCCGGGCTCATCTCTCTCTCTTTGCCTGTAGGGTGTCCCTGAAAAGCCACACAGCGACTGAGCCTCGCACCCACTGCTTCTGAAGGGACAGTCAGATGTGGGGCAGAAACCCGAGCTCCAGACCGCCAACGGAGACACCTTTCCTCCATGATCTGCTTAGACGGGCCTGACTGACACGCGACTCTGGGGACATCCCCTGCAGACTGACAGGTGGGCACAGGCCGGGCTCGCCTGGAAACGCCGCAGCTGCCCTCGCACCTGTGTCTGCCCCGCGGAGCCTGGGTCTCCGGCCGGGGCGGGCGGGCAGCGGGTGGCAGTTTGCGAGTGTTTGATGCCATTTATGTCATAAAATGTAAGTTGCCATATTTCAAAGCCTTGAACTAAAAGCACCGGTCCCGGCCCTTGGTTTTGGGTCACACCCACAGGGGAGAGCTTGATGGTGCTTAAAAAAGGCAAGTGTGATAAGATAGGATATTTATCCAAAAGATTTCTAACTGGGGCTGTGTGGAGAGAGAGAGCAGCAGGGGCACGTGCTCTTGCGGCCGCGTGTGCGCGTCCCGGAGCTGGCGCGCTCCCACGGCGCAGACAATCTGAGAGCGGAGGGCAGCGACAGGGCAGCTCCACGCGGTGACACGGCGACCAAGGCCAGCCTGCCCTGCGTCCCGTCTTCGTGAGCCGGCCTCGTTCCATCAGTACTGCAGCGTCGGGGCGATGGCACCCCACGGCCCGTGGACTTGCAATCTGTGATTGCCTCGCGGACGCGGGGGACGCGTCGCCGCTCCCCCGCGGCGGTGCTGCTGCCGCGGCGCCAACGTGTCGGCGAGCACAACGCGCTCCCGAACGGCGCGGCCGCGTTAGACCCGATTTGCAAGTGTTGGGTCGTTAACTTCAAGTGCAATGTGTACGGAAACCAATCTGAGCCTTGTATTCTCTTGCATATTTATTTTTTTTAACGTGTGAGATGTTAAGGGAGGGAGGGTTCTCCACCCATTTCAGCACTGCATGGAGGCGGAATCAGCAATAATTTCTTTCAGGTGTGAAGTTACTTTGTCGTACCCTCCTCCGCTGAGCCCTAGTCCTTTGAAATACTCCGATTTTGTGGGTTTTAGTAAACATGTAATTTTTACTTACAAATTTATTTTCTTTTGTATTTTGGAATGTCAGTGTTTTCGGTTTAAATTCTGTGAAAGCTTGATGAAAAGACTGCTTGGATGGAAGCCGGCAGTCGGCGGACTGCCCGCGGCCGTGGACGGCACTTGGCTCCGGGGGCGATCCCTGGAGCGGCGCTTTTGTTGTTTAGGGGAATCTCTAACGTAGGTTTTACGTTACCCTGGCCAAGTTGTTTTTGGGGAATTTTGTTGAAAGGAAAATGGGGTCGTTCTGAACTTGGCAATGATCCCTAGACATTTTCTATAAAGGAGTGATTAGAACGTGCAAAGATTTTTCAATGGCAATGTCAGCATTTTGTGAAAAAACAAGTTATTAATTGAAAGCTGTCGTCAAATCTTGAAATACACTTGATGCAAACAAGACTCTCTTTCCTCTTCAACTGGAAGTAAATCTGTATCTGTTAGAAATAACACAGCCGAAAACTGAGACCCTGAACACTTTCCCTGCCAGTATACTCCTCACGGCACGTTCACGAACCACAGTGGTCGAGTGCGAACGAATAAGACAGCGGGGACAGCCCGCACCCCCAGGTGGCACGGCCAGGGGCTTCCCAGGCATACTGGCTTTTCCGTGTTGTGTTCTTTTGGCATTTTTTTTTCTATTAAAGGTTCAAAACCAACCATTGTATTGATGGGTTTTTCTTTAAAAGGCGGGGGGTGTTCGAATTTGGAGTGGAAATTTTCGCTGGCTCTTCACACTTGTTCCCACGCAGCCTCGGGGAAACACCGCGTGCGGGCGCTGTGTCCTCATGGTGGGAAGTATGTTGTCGTGGCCACGTTTCACCCCTCCCGTCCCTCCCACTGACCGTCCTTGCCTGGGCGCACTGTCCTACGTCTCAGAGCAAGAGTTCCCTTCGAGGTGGTCTAGATGGGCGCCGGGGGGCCTCTGGAGCCCAGGAAGGGCCGAGCGTCAGGACGGGTCGCAGCCAGCCGCACAGCGTGCTCACCCGGGGAACCTGCCACATGGACGGTCACCCCAGGTGGCCGCAGGCATATCTGCCATCCAGCAGCTTGCCCTCCAGGCCAGGTCTGGGAGTGCTGTCTCTGCTGGACACCGTGTTCAGGGTCAAGGACGAGGGTCAGAACTGGTCTCAGCAGCCGGCGCTCCAGGGCTGACGCTCGGTGCCACGCTGGCACAAGCACATGTAAGCAGTGACAACTGTGCGTAGTCGCCGCCTCAGGCAGCCAGAGAGGCCTGGCCACAGGACCTGGAGCGCGTCGCTGCGGCGCAGGGATTTTGTCAGAGAGCCGGCCCGGCCTCGGGGAACCTGGGCTGGCTTCACGGGTCGCTCCAAGAAGCACTTAAGAATCACCCTCTCTGGACCTGGGACCCGCCTGGGGCGTGGGGTGGCAGGAAGCTTCAGAGAAAGGGACAGGCCCAGGAGCCCAGAGCTGCAGGGGGCGGCAGGGGACAGGACCTGGCCCACACGGGGCCGGGGTCCACTGCTCTGTTGACGCTGCCCAGGGGAACAGGTTTTCCAGACGGCACCCCTGTGGCCCCTCAGACCAAAAAGGTGCCGTGGGCCGCCCCAACCCTCAGCTACATTTCACACGGTTTTTGTAAAAGGCACGTGAAGTTGTGAAATGCATTTCAATGACGGCAGAGAGAGGTTCACCTTACTATACACTCAACCCCACCCTCTTCACAACCAAGGGCTCCTCCCACATTTAACCCAAAACTTGGTTAAATGAGGTGGCAGAACCATCCCCTTGTCCGAGGCACATGAAGATTAACCCGAAGTGCGTGCATCTAACCCGGCGGTGCCCACTCAGCACCAGGCCACGCCCGCGTCTGAGGGTGGCGTCGGAGAGTGGCGCGCCGCCCAGGCTTTTTCTGGCCCCTGGGCAAGTAGCTGATCCCATCCCAGCACAGGGAAGGCACGCAGTTCCCAGATGAGTTTCTGGTCTCGCTTCATGCGCAAAGACCGAGGAAGAAGGAACTCGGGAGGGTCACGGGGCGTGGTGTTGCTTGAGCCAGTTTTCAAAATCACCTGCAGTCCTACCTGGGGCACGTTCCTGGCAGGTTAAAGCCGTGAATCAGATGGAACCTAGCCACCTGGTGCCCGTGTCCCCCCCTCCCACCTTGAGTTACAGGCCTTCCCTTCATCTCAGTGGTAAAAGAGGCAAGGAAGGGCCCTCATTTGAACCCCCGAAGCTCAGTCCTGATCCCACAGCGTACGGGCCCTGGGGCTTGTAGGGCCCAGAACGCAGACCCCAGCAGGGCTCCAGGAGGGCCCTCGGCGCAGCGGCTGTGCGCCGTGCGGGCCCGGCTCCCTGTGAACTTGGTGTGCATCCCAAGGTCACGCCCCGCCCAAGACAAGGGTCTTGGCCTTGGTGACCAAGTGGCCCATGCAGTCTCACACAAGGGATCTGGGTGGCACCTGGGTGACGCTTCCAGGTGTGGACTGGGCTGACCGGGCCATCCACACCCCCATGCCCTGGTGCTCTGGCGCCCAGGGCAGGCTGGGCCGCGCAGAGCAGCCCAGGCCATAGTGCCTGCCAGTTTCCGGGTGCCCTCCGTGCCTCGCGCCAGCTCCTACCTGAGTGCCCGACCTCAGGGGCACCTTTCCGCCCAAGGAGTTGTCTTTCCGAGGCGACAGCTGCATTCTCTGAACCCTGACACGTGCCGTCTGACTGTTTCAGTCCATCCGAATCTTCCAGGCCCAGAGACCGCCTGACCCACACCCGTCCGGACAGCTGATATCGCCCTTTCCCCTAATTTCACGCCAATCACGTCCGTCGCAAAGACCCACCTAGGCAAGGTGCGTGGAACAGACAGGACCGAGTCCAAGGGGAGAAGGGAGCCACGACGGGGTCCCCCACCTCAGCACTGGCCGCTCGCGACGGCTTCGCAATGCCCAGCCCTGCCAGCGCGGGAGAAGCGTCTAATCCACAGCCATCGCCAGGACCCACCTGCCCGAAATCAGGGCACACAGAAAACCCCGTCTGAAGGCCTCTCATCAGTGAAACTGTAGCGTTTCCCAAGACCTGCGGTACGCACCGGTGTTTGCAATTCTACAATTGGTCATTTAAAAACATTAAAACAAAATGTTACTGAAGACTCGCTGTGTGCCAGACATGACGCCGTGTGCCGGAGTCCAACTCACTCCTGCCCTGAGGGTGGCGACCAAAGCCACCGGGGAGACACAGTTCCTTGGGGCCACGGGTTTGTCCTCTCTCAGCACCCCCGGTCCCTGCCCGTAATGCCGTATTTTGCTGTGTGTAAGGCACACCTGCCTTCTCGTGCACGTTATGCAAAGGGTCGTTACACCCGTTTTATACCCCTGGGGTGTGGCCGTTATACCCACACACAACGTGAATCCTTATTTTTCCCTCAAAAGTTCAGGCAAAAAAGTGCGTTACACACAGCAAAATACGGTAGGAATTCGAAGGCAGGCAGGAAGTGTAACGTACAGGGAGCAGGCATTAAGAAACCAATTTTTACCTAGAAACAGCCTATGGTTTGAAATCTAGCACCTGAACTTGGCACCCGGTCATCAGTAAAGAGCATTCAGATAGTTACCATCTAAGGAAGAAAAGAAGGAAAAAGCTTCCTTTTCCCACACAGCATCGCTCGTGGTCTGTAACACGCAGGCTCCTTCCGCGCACAGCCGTTTCTCCAGGGTTCGCCGTTCTGCACCCTCCGGGCCATGGGCTAAATTGTGTGCCCCCCAAAAAGCAGCCTGTGGGAGCCCTTGCCCCAGCACCTCCCAAAGTGACCTTATCTGGAAACCGGGCCTTTGTTAAGGAGGTGTCCCCGGGCCGCCCTGATTCAATGGGACGTGTGCCCTCGTCGAAGGAGAACCGCAGACGCAGACATGCCAAACGGAGCGGGTGCGAAGACCAAGGACTGGAACGAGGCACCTACCCGCGGAGGCCACGGTGACGGCAGAGGGGCCTGGGGTCCCCTCGTTTCTGGTCTCTAGGACCAGGAGACGGGGCAGCTCAGTCCTCTGGTGCCACGTTGTTTCCTATGAGGACAATTTTGCTTTTCCGGGAGCATGATGTGGTGGCCCTCTACTGGCCCGGCCCGCCCTCCAGACTCCGGAGTTTCCCCAGCGGGGCCGACACTCCTTTTTCTTTTTAAGATTTGATTTATTTATTCTTAGAGGGGCAGGGAAGAGGAAAAGAGAGGAGAGGAACATGGACGTGTGAACATTGATCTAAACACCCTGACCAGGGACTAAACCTGCAACCCAGGCACGTGCCCTGACCTGGAATCAAACCGGCAACCTTTCACCTTGCAGAACGATGCCCAACCCACTGAGCCACACCCGTCAGGGCCCACGCTTGTCCTGAAATCGAAACCAAATTATCCACGGTGTCCTGAGGTGGGACATCTGTGCCGTATTATGGGTAGCTGACCAGGACAGTCAAAATTTGCCCTGGAATCCATCATTGTCCTAGATTCCTGTCATTTGGAACATTCTTGCACGGGGACCCACTCTGTGTTCCTGGCAGGAGAAGAGGCGGCCTGTCACTCTGGACCCTAGGAAATGGTGGGAAAGTGCCACCTGCAAGTCTTGTGGGACGCGAAGCCCAATGCCACTTGGTCAACAAGGAAAAAGCCCGCTGCTTGTGTGGCTGTGGTCAGCACGCGCCAGGGGGAATGTCCCCGCTGTGGACAGCGGTTAATCCCCAGTTACTCTGTAGCTGACCCTGAGGGCCAGGCTGGGAAGAAAACAAAGGAACAAAGCCACCCTCCCTCCTGGGGACCTTGCCCAGGCGTGGCCGCCAAATCTCCAGGCCTGGCCCCTATAGCTGACCCTGCCCAGCGGGCCCCAAGACCCTCCCAGGGAAACGAGGGGCTGCCCCTTCCTCCGGCCTGCCGACAAGCAAGGCCGACCTTTCGTGAGTCAGGACCCACCCCAGGAACCCCAGCTGGGCATCGCGCACCTGACACCACTTCTCACGTCAGCCAGTGGCCTGAACTTGGCCCTGAAACGTCCCCACGGCCACCAGGGGTTCCCCGGGTTGGAGTTTCCTGGCAGACATAACGTGGCTATATTTGAAGAGAAGGGAGCTTGGGTCCAGGAATCTCTCTTCATCCCCGCCACCCCTGCACCCCCCTATCTACAGTGAAACGCCTGACTGGCACCCCTTTTCCACAAGGTATGTGTTTGTGCTTTTGTCTGAACGCTGCCTGCGCCCCCTGGTGGCCACAGCCGCCCCTGCGTCCTCCCCGGGGCCACCCCCTTGTTGGAGATAAACTGGGGTCTGTACATATTTTTTTAAAGGCCAGTCTCAGTGGGAGTTCCCATGCGGACAAACATTGCATGCAATTCGGTCTTTTTCTTTAGCTGCATGGAAATGGGACGGAGCTTTGGGCAATTTATTCACTGACTGGGACTTGGGGCTCATTGTCCAGACTGCTGAAAATGAGTGTCTAAGAAAGACGCGACACCTGAGTGGCCAAAACGTAAACCACCGGAAGGTCAAATGAATAATGCAGTGGGAACAGCCACCGGGTCCACCCAGACCTCGTCCCCAGCCACCTTCCAGTCTGTCGGCGTTTTAAACCAGACGCTCACACCCGCGAATGAGCGGTTCCACGTGATCACCTCTCCATTCTGGGGGTTGCCCGCGACTCCCACTCAGTGCCAGCCTCCCCCCGACCCTCGCCGGGCTGCAGGAGGAGAGCGGGTTCCTATCAATGCGGGGCCTTGTCAGGGCTCCGATGCTGGGGGAGCGGTGCGGGGGTGCAGCACACCTGCCTTCAGGTATCTCCGGCTGCCAAACGGCCCGACTGACCTGGCGGGCCTCGCGAACCCCCGGCCGCCCCCGCCAACCCCCGGCCGCCCCCGCCTGCTGTCGGAACCTGGGGAGAAGACGCTTCTGCGCCATCACCTGAAGCCGGCAAGGTGAGAGCCTCTGCCCCCAGGGCCCAGGCGAAAATGCTAACAGATGCCACCTGGACCAAATGAATTTCAAATGAGTCACTTGGTAGCAGGCACATTAATGAAGAAAAATACTACACTTTTTTTTTTTTTTTTTTTAATTCATGGGGGCAAACAGCTGGAAATCCTTCCTGTTAGTAAGGGAAACGGAGGAAAGGGTGGGGATTCTCCCTGGGCCTTTGGCTGCCTGGGAGGGGTCCTGGTGCTGGAGGGAGGTGGGAGGTGGCCATGCTGCCTCCAGCCCTCAGACACATTGGCATTCCTCTCTGTTCCCACCCTGTCACTCCGCAGGTCTGCCCTTTGCAGCCAAGGACAGACCGGGGTCTGGAGACAGCGACAGCTTGCCAAGCCCAACAGGCTTAACAGTTTGGGGGCCACAGACGGTGCTGGGAGCAGACGGTGAGCTCTCAGAGAAAAGGCACGAGGGTCCCCAAGCACTGCCCACAGGCTACAGGGACGCCAAGACCACCTGAGGTCTCCAGAAGCCACACCACCCGGGGGGGGACCTTTGACACAGGTGTAGCTGGGTGCCAGAGACACGGTGGCTCCAGACAGAGACTCGAAGGAGTACAGAGGCCATCTCTGGGGGCCGCACTCCCCCCGAGGCCCAGCAGCATGTGGCCGAATTAAGACCCCTGCTAAGCCAAGAAGATGGGAAAGATGCTGTCCGGGCGAAGGTGCATGACGTCCCCCTGCCCCAAACCGCCCCCTTCCCACTCCACCAGGGTTGCGGACAGCCTGCCTCTTCCCGGGTGGGGGTCAAGGAGCTGACCGGGCATCCCCGCCCACCGGGGGGCGCAGGTGCTGGATAGGGGCCCCACACCCGGTGGCTGCACCCCCTACCTTGCCCCAAGCGGTCCCCACCCGGTGGTCCCCCCCAGCCATCACGCTCTGGGAACCTGCTCCGACGCCACGTGGGGGGCGGCCACTTTTCTGAAGATGTCCAAGGATCCAAGGAGTTGCGCTCATATCAATAATCATCGCTTGAAAAGCAACGTCGTTTCTCTGGCTTTTGATGCAAGGGAGCAACCCCTGCTGCCCGCCCCGCCCCACGCCACCAGCGGGGGTTCCTGCACCCGGCTGCCATTGGCCACTGGCTTGGCCCTTGTTTCGAGGCCCCTCGTGCTGAGAGCCTGAGCACGGAGCCGGGTCCCCGCCACCCCTGGGCCAAGGCCTCCTCTGGAGTCAGCGATTGCACTCCCTCCCACATTCTCGCAGTTTCCCTACTCCTCCTTCCCGCGCGCCACAGGGTCCTTTCTCCTGGAGCGGAATGAGTGGTCCCGGTGTTACCTTGTGTAACTGTTGCTCAGGGCCAAGCCCTGTGCTGTGTTAGGATGAGGCGTATTTTCTTGTGCGGCGTTTTATTTTTCCTGACATCAGTCGTTGCCTTTCCTCAACTAGCTCAGCCTCTGTCTGTCCCCACAACCGCCGGACAGAGGGCACGGGTTCATCCCGCCTCGGGCCCTTGTCCCAGGGGCGTGCCCCTCCCTGCCTGGGCTGGCCGCTCCCCGACCGGGCTCAGATCCTCTGCCGTCCTGAGTGTCTGCGTCCTCGGCTCCAGGATGCACACCCAAGGGCCACCTGGGTACCTGGGCGTCGTCTCCTCTTCGGGTCTGTTATGAGTTTGTGCCTTTTCTGTTCTTCCCCTCATGGAGACCGACGTTATAAGGAGTAATGAAACAGACCAGTTAAGGAATAAAACTTTGCCACGCAGTTAAACCCCTGCAGGCTGTCCCGCTGCTCATGCCTGGCCACCTGGCCCCAACCTGGTGTCACCCTTGTTACAGCCTGGACTGCGTCCCCGAAGCTGACATGCCGATGCCCGACCCTCGGTGCCGCCGAGCGGGGCCTTCTTTGGAAACGGCGTCGTTGCAGATGTAAGAAAATGAGAGGCCCCTGGCGCAGGGCGGGTCCTGATCCAATGTGACTGGCGTCCTTATGAAAAGGGGACACGTGGGGACAAACGCACACAAGGAGAAGCCTTGCGAGGACTGCAGGTCTGGGGCCACCAGCCGAGGCCCGGAGGGGTCTTCGGTCTGCAGGCGGTATGGCAGGGACACGATGGTGAAGGAAAGGCCCTCCAACCCCTCCCTGGGAGAGACCCTGCTTCCCGGAAAGCCAGCCCGCGGGGAGCCAGCGCCCCAGACAGAGGAGGGTGGCTGTCAGGGCTTGGGACGACCTGTCTGAGGGCCCGTGGTGTCCTTCCCAACCTCCAGCACTTCCTGACTGCAGGACCCATGGTCCCAGGGAGCTCGGCGCTGGGGTGTAGCCAGTGGCCGACACGTCCCCTCAGAGACCGCTGCTGGACAAATGGTTCCCCCCTGTCGGCTCCATTCAGTGTAAGTGCCTGGCACCTTGGGAGCCGCGGCAGAGACCTTGCCTTGCCCGTGGAGGCCTTGCTTCCTTTTAGAACTTTCTAGAACACCCGAGTTGCACCTGGGATACCGTGGTTCCTGCAGGGCGGCACGGGTTTTTACAGGGAGGTGGCTTCAGGCTGTGCCCTGCACTCTGCAGGGACAGGGACAGGGACAGGGGCAGGACAGGGTGAGCTGACCACACAGGTGAGACCCCCAGCGAGCCCCCAGGTGCCTCACCCTGAACCGCGAAGGGTGCCTTCTAAATGGGACCCTGCACCGTCCAAGGAAGACAGGGGTCTGACCACAGCCCTGCGGAGGAGGGGATCACTTTGTTTTGGGGGGGGCCAGGGCGTGGCTTATTTGGCCCTGAACAACGGTGACCAGCCTTTTTTTATTTGGCTTCAGCCCAGCGGCGAGGCAAAGGCACCGTTGGCCCTTCCGCTCGGAGAGGGGAAGCGGCCGGCAGAGCAGGTGCGGTCTCATCACCAAACTTGTCTCCACTTCGGACCTTCGGCTTCGGGGCTCCCCTGGACCCTGGGGCACTGGTCTCAGGGGCGTGAGGCACCAATCACTGCCATGCTTTTAACAGTTTCAAAGCGGCGACACAGCAGAAAGCCCCCACCTCCACGGCACCGCAGCAATAAGCCCGCCCTTCACACGGCCTCCTGGAATATGACACACGGCACTTCACGCGGGCATAAAGGCAGGTTCCGTCTCTGAACGACACTGCTACAAAAATGATTTTCGCACAGCCCTGGCTGGGCAGCTCCGTTGGTTAGAGCATCAGTCCCTAACGCCGAGGTTGCAGGTTTGATCCCCGGTCAGGGCACAGGCAAGAAGCAACCAATGAATGTATCGATAAGTGGAACAACAAATCAATGTTTCTCTCTCTCAAATCAATAAAAATTTTTTTAAAACAAAAATTATTTTTTCCAGAACAAATGCAGTCTTGCCCAGAGATACTGGGAAGACATCCAGCCGTGCACCCGAGCGCTCGGCTTCAGCAATGACCAGGGGCTGGACGCACACTCACCCCGCCCCAACCCCCGCCATGGGGGCGCCCTGC
>PVJD01016066.1:0-22518 GCA_004026545.1 Mormoops blainvillei | reverse complement strand
GGGGGGGGGGGGGGGGGGGGGGGGGGTTGGCCCACCGTGGACGCACACCACAGGGGCCTTCCTCAGAAACGCTGGCCTGCCCGGGCCACCCTGCACGTGCGGGGCCCCCAGCTCCCGAGGCCTCGGCGTGTGCACGCACGGCTCACATCTGCGAGTGCGTCGCTGATGGTCAGAACGGGCCCGCAGCGCGGCGGTGGTCTGGCCCAAAGCCGGATTCCGGTCCTTGGAACTGGTTAAGGCAGGTGCGCCCAGCTGGCTGGCACGCTGCTCCCCCGCGTCATTCCAGAGCCAGCGGCCCTCGCCCCGCCTGGAGCTCCCTGGTCACATGCACCCCCAGCAGGCAAAGAAGAGAGGCAGGGAAGGTACCAGGGGTCCGGTGGCGGTGCGGGGGTGGGGGGTGCCCAGAAGTGGCGCTCATCTCTGGGCTTGCACCCCATCAGCTGGAAGGCATCCCTGGGCCACCCAGAGCCGCAGTGGCAGATGGGAAATGTAGTCCAGCTGTGTGTCCAGAGAGAAGAAGAAAAGACTTTGGTGAACAAGGAGTCATTGGGGCTGCAGGGACCTGGCTCTCTCACGGAAGAAGAATGCAAAAGGGAGGTGTGGCGGCAGGTGATGCCGCCACAGACCAAGGCTCTCTCTCGTGTCCCCCACCTTCCCACCACCCTGTGCTTCTTTCTTCCTGGCTGCAAGTAGCTGCTGCAGGACCAGATGTCACATCTGCATTCCAGGCAAGAAGAAGGGGGAAGGGGCAGGGAACTGTGCCAACCACCTCCGACCCCTGTTAAAGGAAAACACAAAGTTTCCCCGGACCCCCTCACCTCCACACATGAGGCTTCATCAGCTAGAACGGCCTCCCCGGATCAGACGGGAAGCTGGGAACCCAGGGACCCCCCAGGATCACCCGAGACTCGTCACGGTCCCCTGCCTGAGGAGCAGGGACTGAGGAGGCGGGCCAACGGAGCCTGCCGCCCCCGGGGAGGAAGGATCTCTGTGTAATGCTGTGATGGCCGAGCCGCGCCGCCCAGGATAGCAGAGTGTGGCTTTATTTGAAAACAAGACTGTGCCGATGTTCCCAGTTAAGGACCTGCTGGATTAGCATGGGCCCCAAATCCAGTGACCGCTGTTCTTATAAGAAGGCGACAGGCTGCTGAAGGAGGAGGCAGAGGTCAGATGCAGCCACAGGTCCAGGGCAGCCTGGGGGTCCCGGACACCGGAAGAGGCAGGGAAGACCCCCGCCCCACCCCGGAGCCTCAGAGGGCACCCAGGCCTGCGGACGCCTCCAGAGCTGCGTCAGCACCAACTTCCATCGCAAGCAGCCGCCCGGTGTGCGGACCCGGCTGCTGCAGCCCTGGGACTCTGACAGGCGCCATGCGAAGTGTAACAACAGAGGCATGAGAAGTGCCCGAGAGGCCCGGTGGGGAGAAGGGTGAACAGGTGGGTTCACCGAGCTGACAGGGGCTCTGCACGGCACGCGTGGGGTGAGAGCGGAGGGCCTGTGTGCATCGAGCAACTCCAGCATCCGCCGCCCGGCCGGCGTGGGTCCACAAATGACCCCGAGGTGCCAGGGCAGGGACGGGGGGTTACAGGGGCATGTCAGCAAGCAGGCCGAGTCGCAGATACGGGACCTGTAAGGAAGGAGGGTCTACTGGCTTATAGCGAGGCTGGGCCAACTTCTGCCCCGCAGAGGGGACTGAGAGCCAGCCGTCTGGTTCCCGTGGACGCCACTGTCCTGGGAAGGGGGCAGAAGTGCCTCTGACAGGGAAGGTGCGTTCCAGGACTGCGGCCAAGGGTGGACCACCCCTGGGGCAATCTAGCAGGACCAGTCTGGACCACAAGCAAGGGAACAACCATCCTGGCCAACATGGAAAGTTGTAAGAGGGGTCACGGTAAAGCTCTTTTTGCATAACCACTTGCGTATTTTTCATCTGATTAACGTCTCGTCATCTTAATTAACTGCTTATTTCCATGTCACATGAAGATAGCTCCCAGGTCCCGGAGCTCGGCGATGAGATCGGCGTGGTCCTGTAGCCCCATCTGGATGTCCTGGACTCCCAGCTGTGATCAGGCCCCCAGGAAAGACAGGTGAGGGGCGAGTGTCCGAGGTGGGTGCGGGTCCGTGGAAGCCGGGGAGGCGCCTGAGCTGGCTGAGGGGCGGGAGGCCAGGGTGGGCCCGTCTGGCTGTGAGGGACCCGTGCTCCTGGCTCCACCTGAGCCAGAAGCTCCTGCAAGACCGACGTTTCTGCAACGGGACCAGGTGCGCCGAGGACCCCAGACGATGCCGTATTGACGGCCAACGCGATTCCTGTCGCCAGTGGCCCTGCCCAAGTACCCCACCCCCGTCGGGCTGTGAGGAAAGCTTCTGGCGTTGGCTCAAACGCGCTTTCGCAGGGCTGGCCCCGTGCAACACCTCAGCCGCCTTCCCTCCTGTTGCCCCTGCCCCGCACCCACCCCTGCTTCCTCTTTTGCTTCTTTAGTTCTCATTACCATCTCACTTCCTGTGGGGGCCACGCGCTCTGTGTGTGGAAGCCCCAGGACAGGGGGCTCAGCCCCTTTGCTCCCTGCTGTTCCCGAGCCCCCAGGACAGGACACGACACGCGGCTGGTGCCCCGTAGCCGGATGAAGGGATTGCGCTTGAGTCAGGGAATCCTCGGGCGCCCCAGCTGCTTCTGAGGCTCACCACAGGGTGTCACGGGCACCTGTGTGCCCCACACACATGGCCCCTCTGCTGGACGGCAGCCCAGAAGAGCCAGGGGCCTACGGCCAGGGTGATGGGGGACAGAGTCTGGGAAGAGACACCCCGGCTTCAAGTCCCTGCAGGGACAGCAGCTCCTCAGAGGCCCTGGCTGAGCCCTGAAGCCTCCGCACAGGATGCCACTCACCAGCCACCCCTCACAGGCATCGTTCTCCTCCCCTGGACCACCCCAAATCTGCCCCTCTGTCCTCAGGGCTACCCGAATACATGGGCGCAGTGCCCATCAGTGCGTCCCCTGCAGAGGCACACGGAGGCACGCGGGTCCTCAGCGGAGCCTGGAAAGATTGTCTCCCCGGCCCCTTGGCATTTCCCCTCCCGTGACGCTAACCTGGATTCTGGATCTGCAAGGACAAGCCACATAGCACAGTCACTCGGAACACGCTGGCAGGGGCATGGTTCCCAGGCTTGAGACGCAGGTCAGAGGCAGCACGCCTTCCTTCCCAGTTTGAAGGTGTTCATGCGGACAAGCCGTGGGCTCCGCAGTCCCCCCGGGGACCGGCCGCCCTGGGCAGGGCGCAGGGGTCGGAGACCGGATGCCTTCCCACTGGGACTGCGGCCTCGCGGCAGGAACCCCGCTGTGGGGAGCCTCAGACCCATGGGTGGGAGGGGACCCTCCACCAGCATGACACGCCCTCACTCCAGAGGGCCGCCCTGCCGCTGTCTGCCAGCATTCCACCAGGACACAGGCCCGGCCTTGCCGTCCAAACTGCCCCGAGGTGGACACTGCCATCAGCCTGTCCGTCTCAGCCTGGCGTCCTTCTGACTCTTCGGTCATCTGAAAACCAAGTCATGGCTGGTTTTGGTTTCTTGGGGGAAAAATGTAAATACCGTGGGTCAGACAGAGGCGGGGCTGACAGCAGGGTGACAGGAAATGAGGGGGTTTGCTGAATGGAATGAACAGTGGAACCTGGAGGTTACGCTCAGCAACCGCAGAAACCACTTTCCTCGAAGTAGGTGGAGCTGACCAGGAAAGCTAGTCCTGACTGCATGGGGCTCCACGGGGCGTCGAGGAAGGGCGCCCCCCGGAGCCCGGCCCTGCTGGGGCCGCCGGGTCGGAGGGACACGGGGGGAGGCCAGAAAGGCCAGGAGGGCTTTCCAAGAAGTGACAGCTTATAACATTTTTCTAAATGGACATTAATGAGTATTTACAGTATGGAAACTTTGGAGCCCATTAAACTTTTGAAACACTGGATGAATTCACAAGGTCAGGCCGTATCTTTTCATGTTACTTTAAAAGTCTTTTTAAATCTACTTTTTTATGCCATTATTCTGCTACAGCATAATTTCTGGAAGCATTCCCCTATCGTTAGATGCTTATGTTGTTTCCAGATTATTCTGGGCCACCATGGACATCTTTCTTCATAAATCTTGTCCCCATTCACCCAAAAGCCTGAGTACTGAGTCAAAGGAAGGTACGAACCCCCTTCAAAGTTTAATGTCCAAAATAACAATTTTGAAGCTTCCAGTCAAGATGGTGACGTAGGCAGACGTGGCTCACCTCTCTGCACGACCACATCAAAATTACACTAAAATATAGAACCACCATCACTCGATCAAGGAAGGTCCGCAATCGCGTGGAATGGGAGTCTGACGACCACGGAATTGAAGAAACCACGTCCACTCAGACTGGTAAGAGGGGCGCAGATGTGGGACAGGCGGGCCCCACACCCACGTGGATAAAAATTCGGGAGGGATGTCCCGGGAGCGAGGAGTCCCAGCCCCACATCAGGCCCCCAGCCCAGGGTTCCAGTGCCAGGAAGACAAGTCCCACAACTTCTGGCTGAAAAGCCAGCCGGGACTGAGTCGGTGGAGGAGGCTGCTGGAGCCCAAGGCAGTTCCTCTTGGGACCCACGCACGGACTCACCCACTCAGACTCGCTCCCTCTGAGCGCCAGCGCCAGGGTGGCAGCTTGGAGGGCACCAGTGGTTCACAGGGAGAGACTGAAGTGTCTGGCATCAGGGCCAGCAGGGGCCACTGTCTCTTTGTTGAGCCCTCACCCCCCCAGAGCCGGCAGGCTGGTGCCATATCTGAGGCTCCATCAACCTGGCTAACAGGGTGCGACCCACCTTGGAGATTCCCAGAGGCTCTACCCCACTCACGCTGCTTTTCCATAAGAATGGTTCGCTTTGGCTCCTAAATCCTATCAAACAAGCAACAGCTGGCTTCAGTGAGCCCCGGCAGCAGCCAGATTAGATTAGGTGAAGACAACAGCTTGGCTTCGCCCGGGACTCTCCAAGCCCAGCCCAAGCAGCAGCATCTCAGACTGCTTTATAGCTCAGGCAGGGAGCCCCGGGCAAAACAGGTGGGGGCTGACCTTCGCCTGCACCACACGGGAAACCCCAGGGCCAGCGCACCCAGTGGGCAGCTACAGACCGCGTCAGAGCACCACCGCCCTGCCCCTGCACAGCTGACCCTCCACGGAGGGCAGAGGTTGGTGGTCAGTGGTCACAGCCAGTCCTTGCAGCTGACTGGCCTCAGTAAATCCCTCCCATTGCTCTGCCAACAGCAACCAAGGCTCAACTACAAGAGGAGGGTGTACTCAGCCCACACAAAGGGCGCACCTCGAGAACCCAGCATGGGTGACAGGGGAGGTTGTGCCACTGAACCCTACAGGACACCTACTACATTAGGCCACGCTACCAAGACACGGAGGCAAAGCAGCTCTACTCAATACGTAGAAACACACACAGGGAGGCCGCCAAAACGAGGAGACAAAGAAACATGGCCCAGATGAAAGAACAGATCAAAACTCCAGAAAAAGAGTTAAATGAAATGGAGATAAGCAACCTGGCAGATGCAGAGTTCAAAACGCTGGTGATAAGGACGCTCGAGGAGCTTAGTGAGGACGTCGGCAGCATTAAAAAGACCCAGTCAGAAACGCAGTCTGCGCTAATTGAAATAAGGAACAATTTACAGGGAAACAGCAGTAGAGTGGATGAACCCGAGAATCATATCAATGATTGAGAACATAAGGAAGCAAAAAACAACCACGAAGAACAAGAAGAAGTAAAAAAAGAATCCCAAAAATGAGGGGAGTATAAGCAGCCTTGGGGACAACTACAAGCAATCCAACATTCACTTCATAGAGGTGCCAGAAGGAGAAAAGAAAGAGTAAGAAATTAGAAATCTATCTGAAAAAACAGTGAAAGAAACTGTCCCTAATTTGGTGAAGGAAATAGACACGCAAGCCCAGGAAGCACAGAGGGCTTGCGTGTCATCCCAATTACGATGGATGCAGAGGCCCGCTCCAAGGCACATCACTATTAAAAGGCCAAAGGTTAAAGATAAAGACCCTTAAAAGCAAGAGAAAAGAGGCCGGTTACCGCAGGGTGCCAGATGGGAGGGGCGGGGGGAGAATGAGTAAAGAGGAGCGGGGGTTAAAAGCACAAACAGGCAGTTACGGGGCAGCTGTGGGGAGGTAAACGACAGCATAGGGAATGGAACAGCCAAAGAGCTTCACACATGACCCATGGACATGAACAGTCGGGGGGGTCTGCCTGAGGGAGTGGGGGTCCTGGGTGGAGGGGGGCAAGGGGGGAAAATCAGGGCAATTGTAATAGCATCATCAATAAACTATTTTAAAAAATAAAATAACCATGTTGTTACAAACATGCAACGATACATACTCGTCACAGAAAAAACCTTCGAACGGGAGAGTCGCATCGGACTTCCAGTGTCCAGTCCCGCACGTCAGGAGAAGCCATCGCTCCGTCCAACAATAAGTAAAACTCTGAACAAGCTGAAAAAGCAGCAACTCTTCTAGGATCCGTCAGAGAAGCGATGTTGCAGGCAAACCCCTGCCCCCCAAACTGTCAAGAGCAGCAGGCAGACAGAGACACCACCTCCCAAGGCAGAAACCTCGGCGGGACCCACGGCTGGGGCAGGAAACCCGCAACTGTCGTTAACAAGTGGCTGGAGACGTGGCGTGGGCAAGCCTGAGAATGAAAACCACCAGGGCCCCAGTCACCAGGGGCCCCCACGCTTTTGGGAGTTTTGCCTCCAGGAGCTCGACCAGGTTCTCAGGGCGAAGATGGGAAGCGACTCCGCTCGTGCTTCCGTCGGGGAAGGGGAAGGAGCCGTCTGCAACACGTGAGAGCTCTGTTCTCCTCGACAAGGTCGCCCTCGGGGAAGCTGGTTAACCAGAGCCTAACCCGACGGGGCGGTGTCGCAGCCCACTGACTTGGAGGGAGGGAGACACCCAGACCCAGAGAACGGCAGACGCCCTGCCCCTCCTGCGGGGCCGGTAACCCCTGAGAAACACAGTGAGGTCCGCAGCCCAGGGTCACAGGCCCAGGAGAGGCTGAGGCCTAGTCATAGGGTCCGGGAACGCTCTCCTCCTCATACATGACTAAAGGCCTATGTACCGGAGTCCCTTTCATCCACTCCGTGATGTCTGTCTACCAAGAAAAGTTACAAGGCATAATAAAAGCCCCCCCCCCCCCGCCAAAAAAGAAAGAAAACGACACAGTGTGACACTGGAGCAAGTGTCCGAACCAGGGTCAGTCAGGGCAGCAATGTCAGAATTAGCAGTCCGGGAATTTAAAACGCCTCTGACTGACGTGCTAAAGGCTCTGACGGATAAGCCAGACAGCATGCAAGGGCGCGTGGGCAGTGGAAGCAGAGAGAGGTTCTAAGAAAGAATCGAAAAGAAAGGCTAGAGAGCAAAAACACTGGAACAGAAACGCCTTTGATGGGTTTATTAATAGACTGGACACAACTGAAATAAGAACCTTTGACCTTGAGGGTATGTAAATAGAAACTTCCAAACCAGAAAAGCAAAGAGAAAAAGGACTAAAACGACAACAGAACAGAATATTCAAGTCCAGGGTATTCGAGTCCCAAAAGTCCACGGTGGCACGAGTGCTAGAAGTACGAAAAATGAACAGCGGAACACCAGCAGGAAAAGAGGAGGGGGTAGAAGCGACATCTGAAAGGACATCGACCGGGAGTTTCCTCCAAATTAACATCAGACACCACACCGCAGATCCAGGGAGCCTGGCGCACACTAAGAAGGCCGAATGCCCCCAAACCTACACCTACATGCACCATAACCGGGCTGCAGAAACTCAAAGGTAAAACGCTGTCGTGACATACGCCAGAGGAAGGGAAAGAAACCACAGGCACAGAGCGAAAGTAAGAATTGTATCCAAACTCTCCAAAACCAGGCGAGGGAGAAGAGAGTGGAGCAAAATACTCAAAGTGCTGAGAGGAAAAAATCTCCAACCTAAAACTGTACACCCTGCAAAATTATCCGTCAGAACTGAAGGAGAAATAAAGGCCTTCTCAGACGAAAACGGAGGGCGTTCGTGCCCAGCAGGCCTGCCTTCCAAGAAACGTTAAAAGAAGATCTACAGCGAAAAGGAAGAGAACAGGTCAGAAAAGCATCAGCACTTAAATAAAAAAAAGCCATCCACGGAAGTAAAACAAAAACTTCTATTTTTTAATTCCTAATGAAACTGATAGCAATTTGCTCAAAGTAATAACAACAAAGATGTACGAGAATATGGCTGCATAGATGGCGTGCCCTCGGCAGCCCTGGGGCCTCTCGCTTTAACGGGGTTTGGACGGACCAGACCCAGGGACGCCCCTTCTTTCCAACTGCCCTCCACCCTCTTTTCCAGTCACCACCTTCGAAACCACCTCAGCCATCTTCAGCCTCCGAGACCAGCTGACACCACTTTTTTCCTTTTTTTACCTCAATTCTTTATTGCTGAACAACCATGAGCTCCCAAATTTGTCAGAATTATTCCACCGAGGCGGAGGATGCCGTGCCCGCCTGGCCGCCCCGCAGCTGCAGGCCTCCCACACCTACCTCTCCCTGGGCTTCTATTTTGACCGGGACGACGCGGCCCCGCAGGGCCTGGGCCACTTCTTCGGAGAGTTGGTTGAGGAGACGCGTGAGGGCCTGGGCGTCTCTTAAAGCTACAAAACCAGCGCGGTGGCCACGTTCTTCTCTAGGACATGGCAAAGCCATCCCAAGACGAGTGGGGTGACACTCAGGACACCATGGAAGCCACCCTGGTCTTGGAGGAGTACCCGAGCCAGAGCTGAGGGTCTGCAGGCCCGGGTCCTGCCCACACAGCCCCTCAGCTCTGGGACTTCCCGGAGAACCGCGTCCTGGGCGAGCAGGTGAAACTCATCCAGAAGATGGGCGACACCTGACTCACCCCTGCAGGCTGGCGGCCCCCCAGCTGGGCTGGGCGAGAGTCTCTTCGAAAGGATCCCCCTCCCGCACGACTAGGGAGCCTTTGGAGCCAGAGGCCTCCGAGGGGCCGCTCTGCATTTCCCGGGCGTCTGGCTTCTGCCCGAGCCTCTGCCTGAAACCGCTGGACGCCCTTTAACCGCCCTGGAACCCTCTCCCGTGCGTTGGACCAAATGGAAACAATGAAGCTTTTTGCAGCAAAAAAAGTAAAGGATATACATACACAGTCGCATGTATACCTAGTCGCTGCTGAGCAGCCGCGTCAGCGGGGAAGTCGGCCTTTCACTGTCGCATACGATGTCAGCCGTGGCCTCGCCATCTACGGCCTTGACTGTGTTGAGGCACGTGCCTTCTGCACACGCTTTCTGAGGGTTTTTAATCATGAAAATTGGTATTCTGAATTTTGTCAGAGGCTTTTTCTGCACCTGCTGAGATCACCGTTGTGATTTTTACCTCATTCTGTGCATGGGATAGGTCACCTGTGCTGACTCCTGTGTCATGCTGGCATCCTAAGGATAAACCCCACCGTGATCAGGTGGGCGCCCTTTTGGGTTGCTGTTGAAAGTAGTCGGCTAGTGTATCTTGAGAATTTTTTCATTTATACGCACCAGGGACGCCGGTCTGCAGTTTTCTCTGGGTGTGTCCTTGTCTGGCGTGGGTGCTGGAGCGATGCTGCCCCCCACATGGCGGCTACACAGCAGCCCCCACTCTGTGGGGTGTAAACTCGTGCGGGACACAGCAGTGGGGGGACCACGTGCAAAGTTGGGGTAAGCACAGGGGTCCTGGGGGACCCTCAGAGGGGACGTCTGACTCTCGAGAGATTAGACAGGTTCCATAGCCGAACCGAGTCCCACAGGACGAGCATGTGCAGGGACTGGGGACACGAGGCAGGTGGGGCCTGGGCCGCCCTGGACCCCCGCTGGGCCTGAGTCAGGGAGTGGATGGCGGAGACACAGGGGCCTGGGACGGTCGTCCTTGACTGGTCCTGTCCCGCTGGTCAGGGTCAGTGCTCTTGGGGCTTGGAGACAACTCGCCATCTTCGGGGAGTTCTCTGGAAACACCTCCCAGCCCGTCACTGGGTTTACCTCTTCAATTCTCTTGGCAAAGGCAGGCGTGGCTGGTCCCTCCCTCACCCCAGGGTGATGGCGCCACTGCCGGCTCCTTACTGCCAAGGTCTTCTCGCCCCTCCGGGCGGCCCTCGGAGACAGGACCTAAGTTGGCCCCCTGCCGGCTCTCTCGTGGGGTGGGACCCACACGAGCTCTCATCACCTGCCCCAGAGCACTCTGGGAGTGTGGTTGCTTCCAGTCAAAAACCCCTAGTCTGGTCGATGGCCCCTCACACAGGGGGGGTCCCTGTGGGAAGTCAGAGTCCTCCCAGCACGGGGCCCCATGTCAAGTCTCCCCACAGACATCCTAGAAGCCGCTCTCAGTCAGGCCATAGTGAGACGCCCCTCAACCCCGCCCAGGACGGGGCTCCCAAAACAGCTCTCCCCATAGGAGCCTCCTCCGACCACCAGTGACCCCTCTCTTGGCTTCGGGACCTCTTCGGAGGGCTGGCGGTGGGTGGTCTGCAGAGGAGTAGAACCCTGGCTTTCTCCTACCTCCTTCGCAAGCCCTCCCTCCACCGTGGTCCCGGAGCTCTCGCAGGGAGGTGTCGTCTGTCTTTGGCACCTCAGGTGGGACTGAGTCCCATTTCCACGAGTTGGGTCTCCCCTCCCTCGCCCCGGCTGGGGAGTGGCCATCACATCGAGGGTGGAAAAACTCCCTCCCCTTCATTCCGCATTCTCCCCAAATCTGTTGTTTACGGTACAAATTGTTTATAACGCCGGGTGTACAAAAATGTAAACTTTCAAGACTACAAAGACCTTTTCTCAATGTACGTCTCATCTGGGAAGCTTCACATGCTTTGAAACTCAGAAGCTGAAAAGTCTCCTTTTTTTCCATCGTTCTGCGGGCGTCTGGGACGACGCTCACAGCTGCAGGGCTCTGAGCGGAGGGAGGGTCATCTGGTAAAAGCACTCTGCTGCCGGGCGGGAACAGCGCTCTGCACGCGCAGCCCTCGGGGGCCCCGCCGGTGGCTCCGGCACGCCCAGGTCTCCGCTCTGGGGGACAGCCTCACGCCCTGTGTCCCCTCTGCCCGGAACGTTTTTCCCCGCTGGGCCATGGCTGGGCACTTCTAACTGAAACGTTACTGCTTCGGGGAGGCCGGCGCGGACCAAACCATCTAGACAATGTCCCCCACAGCTTCGCGTTCTTTCTTTCTTTGGTAGCATTTATCACAAACCGTAATCACGCGCTTTATAAGCCATGCTGCCCAGGGCCTCCCGGCAGGGAGACGTTTGTGTGCCCCTGACCGGTCTTTAAGGATACGCGACTGGAAATGGAAGGACTGGTCCAACGGCACGAACCTCCTCGAGGCTTTGACACACTCACCGGCTTCCAGGAAACCGCCCGCAGGCCGACGGTGCGCCTGTCTCCCTCACCCAGGTGAATGCTGGTATCGGAGGACGTGACAGGAGCGTGAAACGGAGAACACACAGCGAGACGTGCAGACATGTCACACATGGCTGAGTCGGCACCAACGGCCGTGACGACGGTCTCGGTTGGCCTCTGCAGGCTGATTATTTGACCACGGTCTCCGGTACCTCTGGCCGTCCCACCCATCCCGGCTCCTCCCATCCCTGCACATGCACGCATCTCCGCGGGCCACGGCGCGGGACTGGCTTCCATCCGTGGAACGTGCAGGCACGTCGGGGCCGAGGCTCCGTGCACTCCTGCCCCCCGCCCCGTGACAGCGGTAGCCGGGCACAGGCCCCCGATGCAGAGTGTGGGGCGGAGCCCAACCAGCCCTCAACCCCTGGCAGGTCACTGACCCCAGCCGTGTCCCAGCCCAGCTCGAGCCACAGGGACTCTGTAAGGTGATGAGGGGGGAGCGGGGCAGTCAGGAGGCCACTGCGACATCGAAGCTAGAGACGGCAGGGTGTGGATCAGGGCCACAAGTAGACTTAGTAAATAATAATAATCCCAGTAAGTGTTACAGTGAACAGTGCTTTTTTCATATAAAACTGACAGGACCCACTGGCAGATCAGTGTGGTGGGTGAAAGGCAACTGCGCTCTCCGTTATGGGACGAGGCCTTCCCCCCCCCTCCGGCCCAGGTCAGCTCTATTCTCCGACCTTGAGTAAACTCCAAGGTTGGGCCCCAAGGTCTTCGGTTCCCGCTTTTGCTCTTGGCACACTGTCCCTTGGAATCCAGCCACCGAGGTGGGAAACGCCAGGCCATCCAGAGAGGCCACTGGGGGAGAACCAGGGAACTCCGACCCGGAGAGCTGGCGCCGAGAGCAGTGCCGTCAGTGGCTGCTGGGACTGTCTCGGCCCTCAGGAGACCAGGACCCGGCCAGTAGCAGCAAGCAGAGGGACCAGCTGGCCAAGCCTGTCCCTTCAAACAAGGGCCGTGACCTTGAAGAGGTCCCCACGGCACAGGAAAGGGCGCAGTCAGAACTCCCACGTTTTGAAACAAAAGAAAGATCAGCCCGAAGATGCTAACAGTTGGTGAATCTCAGGCTTCATTATTTCTTCCTCTCTAACCTTCTGCAGGTTTGAAAATGTTCAAAACAAAAGTTGAGGGAGCAGGAAAGGAAACCCTGCTTGGCCGCTTCCTGCACGAACCTTCGGGTAAGAGGGGCTGGCTGCAGGCCCGGGCCTGGGGAGACGTCCGTGGGCCGGAAAGAACCGATGCACACCAAGGGACGGAGAGCTGGCCACCTCAGCGAGGCGGGGGCCACGTCCTGCGGTGGGACGGGGCGCCAGGACGCCGCTGGCCTCTGGGTGGCCAGCCTGCCTGTGGGACGCCTGACCGGCAGCCTCGAACAGCGGCCCCCCAGCCCCGTGTCAGGAAGAGGCGCTGCGGGGGCGGGACTGAGGACACCCCTGGAAATCAGACTCGGTGACCTAGGGTGCTGGCGGGACACAGGAGGGAGATTTCAAAAGAGAAAAATCTAGTAATTTCCCTCAAAATAGGCAGAATACCTACGACAGGGGGCAAAAGGCCTGTGTCCAGCCCCAGTGCTCAAGAGGACAAAGAAATTTCTCCTTCCACCTGTAACCCGTGTTGGGAGGGGTGTCGCCCCGCCCACGGGGCAATTGGCTCTGGGCTCCGGTTTCCGGGGCACCTGGGCCAGGACAGACACCGAGTCAGGAGAGGTCAGCGTCCGCCCAGGGCTGTGGCCCTGTCACTGGCTGAGCAGGGGCGGCTCCGCTCTGGCCCCGCCCAGGTGGGTCTTCTGTCAAGCCCTGCCCCCACCCCGACACCCTGTCGGGCTAGATCAGCATTTCTCAAAAACACATTTGAGGGGCACAGGATTGGGCGCACACCGTGGCCAACAGCCACACTGTTAAAGCCCACGGAGGCCGGAGTATGGGGCCTGCCGCCTCATCCACTCATCCACTGACGCGACCTTCGGAAGAGCCCCCCACCAGGGCCCCGAGTGCACGGTGCTACGGTCCCTTCTGGGGACTGGGACCCCGAATGAGCCTCCTCGGCCTGCGGTCATACATCAGGCAGCTTAAAACAGCAGGGAGACCTTCTCTCCCAGCTCCGCAGGCCGAACGCTGAGATCGCGGTGTGACCGGGCCACCGCCCCTCCAGAGGCTCTCCAGGAGGGTCCTTGCTTCCTCTTCGGCCTATGGCTGTGTCACTCCAGCCTGCCTCTCTTCACACGGCCTCTCCCTGTGGTTCTGTGTCCCCCTCTGTCCCTTATAAGGACATCTGTCCTTGGGCCCAGGCACCACCCTAATGGAGAATGATCTCCTCTCAAGATCCTTGCCTGAACTATATCCTCAAAGGCCCGTATTCCAAATGACGTCACACTTTGAGCTTCTAGGTGGGCGTATCTTTGAGGGGACATCATTCGGTCCCAAAGCCCCGTCTATCCCGTCCTTCTCGGGGGGTTGCCGGCAGCGGTGCCCGTTTCCGGGACTTGTTTCTAGTTATTGTTGCCTTCACCGCCCGCTACACCCCTTTCCCTTCTGTGGTTACGCTTCCTCCGACGTCATCCTGCCTCGCCCACCCCAGGTCCACCCTGAAGCTCTGGTCAGGGTCTGCCGGGTCTCGCTGCTTAAGGAGACGCCCTGTGACCCTCTGTCCCCAGCCAGGACACCTGCACCGTCTGCAGGTCCCAGCCCCCTGCCCGGACGGCCATGCAGGACACCCGCCCCCTCATCCAGGCCCTCGTCCGCCTTCGGCATTTGCTCAGCAACGGTTCAGCTCAAGTTCAAGTTTGAGCCATGCTGGGCGGGCCTGCTGTGAGCCTGGCCACCAGCCGGCAAGGCGGTGCCCCGCAGCAGGGGGAGGCCCACGTTCCTGAAAGTAGCTCCGAAATTCAACCGAGTAGGTCCTGGCAGAGAGAGCCACGCTCCTCCTGGAGGGCTGGGGTCAGGCCGCGCGGGAGCCAGCACTTATTTTTGGCTGCGACCAGACGAAGTGCTGAGGCCCCGTGCATGGGAACATTGTTCCAAGTGCCTTTAAGAAAACTAGCCCCACGTCATAAAACTCTTGGCTGGCACCTTTGCTCTTTAGCTTTCAGACTTAAACGCCACTGGTATGTTTCTCAACAACATTAATTCAAATCCTTTTAAAGAGCGGCTGTTCTCCGCACAGGGAGGCTCTCGGCCGGGAGCACTTCCACAGGTGAAGTGGCCCCGTAAAAGCTTTTAAAGGAATATCGTTGCCCATAACTCTTACTTTCCAAAAAAAAAGGAAACGAAAGGAAAGAAAGAAAGAAAGAAAGAAAGAAAGAAAGAAAGAAAGAAAGAAAGAAAGAAAGCCTGCCAGCTGTGCTGCCATCCCCCCGTGGGCACGTGCCGGTGGAGGTAGGCGAGGCTGGCTCACTGGGCGGCCCTGGGGGGCCACGCGCGGCCGGGCCACTGGCGGGAGCTCGGTTCAGTAAGGCACCTCGGGAGCGGAGGGCCTCCCTCTGGCTCCCCGCGCTGTTTCTGTGTGGAAGAAATTGCCCGGAGAAGACTAGATGCCCCCACATTCTTATATCCCTGAACGACCGGTAGTGACCCGGGCATGCGCTTCCCCTGCGCTGGCCAAGCCCGCGACGCCTGAGCCCGTGACACCACAGTGGGTCGCCGCGTCCCTGCTCGGAGCATCAGACAGTCGATCTGCGCCAGGAGGCAGGTATTATTATCGCCTCCTTGTAAAAATGCACGGGGAGGTTCAGAGAGGCCAAGGGACCTGTAGAGGGCAGCACAGCAAGTAAGCAGGAAGAGGGATTATATTTCAATTCTCTGTCTCCAAAGTCCATTTTGTTTCTGCTCTGCTGTGAACGGCGGGCTGCACTGACCTCGAACGGTGTTTCAGTCAAGGTCAGGCGGCACATACAACCCACAGTGGCCCCACGGGATTATCACGGAGCTGAAAAGCTCCTGTTGTCCAGTGACATCACACCCATCACTGATAGAGGCATGTCCGTGGTGCATCGTCTGCTTACAAGTAAATAGACAAAAAAAAAAAGGGAAGGAAACCCCCACAGACGTATTTCTGAAGAGGGCCACCCCCTCAGGAAGGGCCCCGGGCCGGTCCTCCAGGGCAGACGCTGTCCTCACGGGAGATGATGGCCCCTGGCCTGCTGTTGCTCCGAAGACCTCCGGGCAGGACGTGAGGTGGGCGTCAGCGACACTGACGGTCGGGCCCTGTGCGGGCCGCGGCCAGCGTGTGCCTTTGTGCCAGCACAGATTCCAAAAGCAGGGCTTCGCACGTGGTGCCAGAACCCGTGACAGCAGCCGGGCTGCAGCCCAGCCGGGGTCATGCCAGTGGGCAGAGACCAGCAGAGACCAAGAGAACCAGGTGGGTCACCTCTGCCGCCCCCCCGCCGCACCCCACACTGGGCAGGGCCCACCACAGCCCAGGGGGCTGGAGACGGAAGGAAGAGTCCCCGAACCAACAGCTTCAACCCCTGGGCTACATTTCTGTGATCAGGCTGCATGGAGCCTGGATTCCGAAAATGAGTTTGTTATAGAAAAATAATAATTACTTTTGAAGCTCTTTATGAAAATGTACGACACAGGAGGAAAGTGAGAGGCACACCCTAAGTGTGGCGCTCAGTGAACTTCTCGCCAACTGGAACCGCCTAATAAAATCGTTCCTTTTTCACCTCCGCGTGTGTGGCCCGGGTTCCCCTGCACAGGAAATGAGTCCCCCTGCCAACAAGGGCTCAGCCCGCTGGCAGGGCCCCCCCAGACCACGCCGCCCAGGGCGGTCCCGGCCTCACTGAGGACAGCTTCCTGCAGAACAAGCGGGTTCTTGTCACCCCTGAGAGACCAGGGACTGACCCAGCACACGTGGCATGTTCCTCAGAGTAACAGGGCCCCCGGCGATCCACAGTGACGTGGGAGATGGGCGAGGCTGGGGGCCGGGCTCCCCCAGGCCACGGAGGCTGGGCCCGGGGATCGCGTTTGATGAAGCCACCCAGACGCTCTGCCTGCGGCGCAGTGGGGGACTGCGGCCGGAGTTTGCTCTGCAACCCGTAGGACTTGTAAATGCACGTCCCTGGTTCCTACCCAACTGGGCTCAGGAGACCTCAGCAAATCCCGTCGTCGTCTCCAGAAAGCTCGAGGGCCTCTCTGGGGCTCGTCCGCCAGGGTCTTGGTCCACTCCGGCCGCGCTCATCACGCCTGCAGCCGGGAACTTAACAGAAACTTACTGCACTTACTGACTCACCGCCCAAGGTGCAGTTTAAGCAGGGCTGGTTCCTTCTGAGGCCTCCCTCCTTGGCGTGTGGACGGTCACCTGCTCCCTGTGTCCTTCACGTGCATGGCTGTCCTTCTGTGTCTGTCTGCCTCCCAAATCATCTCTTCTTGTGAGGACCCCAGTCCTGTGGGAGGAGGGCCCACCCACATGGCTTCATTTTAACTTAGGGACCTCCGTGAAGACCCTGTCTCCAAATACGGCTGCACTCTGTGGTCCTGGGGTTAGGACCAGCACATGAGAGTTTGGGAGGACACTCGGTCAGCCAGGGGACACCTCATACAGACGTCTGTCTTCACGAGCATAGAATACGATGGAAAACGAGCCATAATGAATATCCGCACGGCCCCCAGTGGCCAGAGGGCCAGTCCCTGCCCAGCTGTCTTCGCAGGGCTGGTCCTGAGGCAATGTGCCCCACACTCGGGCTCCAGGCCGTGCCGGCCACGTCGGGGAGGGGGGCTTGAGCAGGAAGTGGTAGGGACAGCGGGGACATCAGAGGCTGCAGCCACTGTCCAGGGGACAAGTCATGAGGACACAGAGCAAGGCGCAGGTCGCGGGGCACACGGCAACCAGGGAATCCCGCACACGCCTGTGGATGGGAAGAGACCCGGCTGCATGAGGGGACATGCACGTTGCAGGTTAGGACCGGGGACGAAGGACGGGGGACGCCACCCCTGACAGGCGCGGGCAGGACTGCCGCTCCGGGACCCCCTGAAATCGCGTCCCTGTCTAGACTTCGTAACTGCAAAGGTGTTTTATTTCCTGGAACAGTTAGATCAAAGGACATTGTTTCAAGACACGGAGCTGCTATTTCCATTTCTCCGGAGAGGTCGGGAGGCCGCGGCCCGCTGCTGTCGGCGCGGCTGCCCCCCTGCGGAGCAGGGCCCGCCACAGACCCCGACCCCCCGTGTCACCACGCAGGCCCCCGACCCACCCCTGTCACCACACAGACCCCGGACCTGCCTGTGTCACGACCCCGTGTCACCACACAGACCCTGACCCTCCCATGTCGCCGTGTAGACCCCAACCCGGCCGTGTCACCATGCTGACGCTTGACCTGCCTGTGTCACCATCTCAGGAAGGCTGAGCTCATCTTCAGGAACTCTGTGCCAACCGCAGATAAAGAAGGGAAGAGACTTTGCAGAACGGGTCGGGGTCAGGTACGGTGCGTGAACCCCGTCCTCTGTCCGGGAGGCGCGCAGGGGCTCCCCAAGTCCGCCAGGACCAAGAACAACTGCCTTTGCGGCTCCTGGGGAGCAGAAGGCAGCTCCTGCCCGAGCCGGAGGGGCCCCGCCTTCCGCCCGAGAGGGGAGGAGAGAGGGACATTCGCGATCACCCCGACCCATCCCCACTGCTTTCTAACGAGGTCAGCACGCTCAGGGTCCACGGTAGGGGGGTCCGAGGCCAACGCATGCAGACGTGAGGGTGCCAGAGAGGCCCCGGGTTCACGGGTCTCCCTTCCCGGGCCCGGGCTTCGTCTCAGCCCGGGAGGGTCCATCTTCTGCACAAAGGTCCGAGTTTTCAAACATTTGGAGCAGAAGGATTATGTGGAAAACGTTTCGCATGCTAATCCTGTGTCACTGCAGCCCGTTAAATACCTCCTCACAGATAACGGCCGCGCAGCCCCAACACACAGGGCCTGCCACAGTCACACCGTTCCAACCCCGGAGGGCCCAGCACCTCCTCCCACCCCGGGGTGGCCCCGGGCAGCTCGGGCGGACGCAGCCTGAAAGCCCCCGAGGACACCGCCGCCCCCCCCCACTCCGATGCACAGCGGACACGCCGGCCTCCCCGACGCGAGGAGGCGCGCACGCCCAGGGCTGGGCTCACCTCTGAGGACGCGGCCCCGCGCCCAGAGCCCTGCGGCCTCCACGGGGAGGCGCCGCAGGAGGAGCCTCGCGGTCGCTTGGGTGCGCGACGCGGAGACGCGTGCGGGGCGGGCCCGGCCCCTGCACGGCGACGGGGCGCACGCGCCCGGGCTCCCGCGCTTCTGTTGTGTACGTGGCGCCCCTCACACTGCGGCCAGAACGGCGACCGCGTGATTCTGAAGGGCACCGGGGAACAGGGACCGACGAGCAGAGCCGAGACGCTGCGGGAAAGGGCGGCGGCGGCCCCGGCCGCTGGGATGCGAACACGCCGGAGAAGGGGGGCGCGGGCAGCGGCGCCTGGGCGGCGCTGGAGACGTGGGGGGCCGGGGGCGGCGGGGGGACAGACACCCCGCGGGGGCGCCCCCCGCGGAACCGAGCGCGCGGTGGCGGGAGCCGCCGGCGCCCAGACGGAGGGTGGGTGTTCGGCCAACGGTGCTTGAGAAACGGGCTCTTCAGAAAAAAAATTCACAGTAGAGCCTCAGTCCAACCATATCCCGAAATAAATTCCAACTGGATCAAAAGGCTAACTGTTAAAAAGAAACCAGAAAAGCTTTTAAAGAAAATACAGTTGAATATTTAACTGACTTCACAGTAAGTTAAGGAAGATCTTTTAAAGCATGAAAATAGCGAAGAAAAAGTTTACCTAAAATGTAAAAGTATTTGTGCCCCAAACAATAAAATTAAGTGACAAATCAAGAAAAAGTGTTGGCAACAGAGATGGCAAAGAGATAATATACTTATTCTAAAAACGCTGTTTTAATGTGATTTTTTTAAGCGATTTTTCAATAGGAAAGAGGCAGACCTGACAGGAAATTCACAGGAAAAAAGCAAAGAAATGACCCATAAATGATAAAAATATATTAAACCCCACTAATTAACGTATCTTCTTTCCAGTCTACTATATCTCTAAGTTTTTTAAATGGCCGAGTATTTTCTTCATCCGAGAAGCGTACTGACGGTACGCATCCATTTACAGACGAGAGCCCCACGCAGGCGCACTGAATCTGTGCGGCTAGGGGGGCTGGGGGACCCCTCTGGGAAAAGACGGCAAAAATGCCCCGGCCAGGTGGCTCAGGGAGCTGGACCACCGCCCCATAACTGGAAGGTCGTGGGTTCAATCCCGTCAGGGCGCACATGGGGAGGGCCTGACCGATGTATTTCTCTCTCTCTCTCTCTTTCTCTCCTGTCCTCTCTAAAATCAATAATATCTTTTTTTAAAGAAAGAAAAAGATACCAAAAAGAAATTTTTTTAATGTACAAAATGTATTTTATACAAATGATCAACAAGAAAAAGCCAAACCCCCACAGAAAAGTGGGCAAGACGTGTCTCTTTAAGTATCTCACACCCTTCATCCAACAGTGTCCAGGCTCTGGGAAGTTAAAGGTCCTCCGGCCACGGTTCTTGCCTTTCGGGCTGTCCAGCTGCAGCCTCTTCTCCGTAACGACCCGGACCCGCAGGCAGGGACACAGCGCACGCCCCCAGCCCGCCCGAACCAGTTACCGAACAAGAGACCTTGGCCGCCACTCCCCAGAGCCAGAGCCAGGCCATTAAGAATAAATCCGTTTAAAACCAGAGCGGGGGGTGGGCACAGCCAGCCCCATTTCTATGGTGGCCTCCTTCTCCAGGCAGGCCTGCAGCCTCGTTAAACGTGACGCCGTTTTCCTCTTCTGCGCTTGCGTGCCCAGGACTGGAAATCACCGGAAAGCAAGGACAGGACTAACCGCTCCCTGCAGCCGCAGGCGGGAGGTAACATTGGAACGAACTGCAGCCCCGTGTTCTGACGCCCCAGCCTCCCGGGGGCCACGCCACAGCAACGCCCCCTCGCTTTTTTAATCCAACCACAATCCAATAGAAGCGGACAGCCCCCACCCCTCGATGCCGGCGCACATGCCCGTGCCTAGCCCTTGACCTCTCTTGGGAAAGTAAAATAAAAACTTTGCTCTCTGCAAAAAAAAAAAAAAAAGATAGAAAAGTGGGCAAAAAATATAAATGGGCAAGACGGTCACCCGGGGCACTAGCAGGGCGGCCACACAGGTCCCCGGCTCGGAAGGACAGGGCTCTGCTGGCCCTGACTTGAGAGTTGGAAGGCATCTGGAGCAGGGGGCCACACTTTCAGATTGTCCCGGGGTCCCACAGACTGTGTACCCAGGTCCGGTAACACCTACCCCAGGGGCCTGCTTCTGCATGCCCACACCCACAGGCGCGTACAAGGTCGGGCAGGTGGCAGGTGGCGGCTGCCGTCTGGCTCACCGGGGCCGTTAGCCTCACACCGGCGGGCCCTTGAGCCACGGCTGCTGCTGCGAGGCCAAGTGGGCAGAGGGCCAGCCCACTGCTTCTGCTCCCAGCCTCCGCCACGAGAAACGCTGGCACCTCCCTACGACTTCATGGGATGTTTTCAGGCTCCTGACCCTCCGGGTGTGGCGGGGGGGCTGGAGTAGCCTCCCCCTCAACGTGTGGCCCCAAGCAGCGGATGTGAGTGAGCCGCCCCCACACACAGAGCCCTCCAGGTCACGTGGGCCGCCGCAACTCCCCGTGGCAGCTTTATGGCGGGCGACAGGCCTCGAAGGGGAGAGGACTCTGCTATCAACGTCCTGCCCAGTTAGGAAGGAGATATTTCAAGAGTCACATGTGCACACGGTCGAAAGGCAAATGGTTTGAATAATGACTCAGTAAAACGCTTTTCCTGGGCTGACAGTCCCCCGGCTTATTAAACCCCACGCACTCAGCCTCATGGATTTAGTGCCAGCAGGCTTGTCGCGACGGGATTCTCCGGATGGCGCTGCCGACACGGGCACGCTCTCAGGGTCCCGCTCTCCACGCGGCCCAGCGGCCGGGGCACTCGGGGTTGACGGCTGGGCACCGAGTCCTCTCGCTGCCTCACGCGGTCCTGGGGGGCGCTGTGGGGGGGCGCCGCGGGAAGCCCGCCTGGCCCTGAGCGGGGCGCCTGGTCCTCTGCTGAGGATAACGGCCGAGATTATTTTAATACCTCCTGCTCTCAAGTCGAAAAACAGATGAGAAAAACACGTGAGACAGTCTCCAAAAGCAGAGCTGAACCCTAAGTGAACGTCCCCTCCTCTCTGCCATCCTCAACTGCCGTTTTCCCGATGAGTTAGAAGCTCCCAAGAAAGCCGTGCTGGGCTCGCCTGGACAGCGGACAGGGTCCCCGCAAAGCTGGAGTCACAGGAGGGGAGCGGAGGCCAGCAGGGCACCGACCAGGGCAGGAGGCGGGCCTTGGGGATGGGGTTTGGGGGCAGGACCCCAGTCCAGGGAGCACCCAGGGCCCAGGAAGGCTCGTGCTTCTGAGGAAATGAGGGGACAGGAGGGACCGAGGCCGGCCAGGACAAGAGGCAAGACCAGGGCCCAGCTCCCGCACCGAGTGTCAAGGGAGCCGTGCGGACAGAGCGGGGCAGGGGCAGGAGGACGGCCAGGCCTGGCTGCGGGCTGAAGCCGCGCTTCCCCGCCAGGACGATGAGGCCCCGGGGGCCCTGGGAGCGGCATGTGTGGCCTGGGGACCCGAGCTGGAGCCTGGGAGAGGACCCAGGATGACAGTCAGAGGGCTGGTCTGGGCAGCCCCCACTTTACACGGCAGGAGACCAAGGTCTGGGGAGGTGAGGTCGCACCCGAGGCTCCCGCCCTCCACGGTCACCCCACCAGGCCGAGCTGCACAAGGCCGGACAAGTTAATAAATGCAAGAAACCAGCGCCCTAAATATGATTTAAAACCCACGTAATCAGCTGAGTACTCACTCTATGCCAAGCTAAATGGGGCAGCTCTAACCCTTCCCTCAGTGAAGCACAGTGAAGTCAAGTTCAAGCGGGGAGCCCTCGTGGGCTCCACCCTGACCTGTCCCTCAGGCTGTCCTGCTCCCCCTGCAGCACAGCCCCATCCTCACCCCACCCCACCCACCCAGCCCAGCAGGGCCACCAGCTCCAGGGTGCCCACT
>PVJD01016065.1:0-22526 GCA_004026545.1 Mormoops blainvillei | reverse complement strand
AGTGTATTTATAACAATCTCTATTAAGCCACAGTCATTCTATATTCTTTTTTATTCAAATTAAAATCATTCAGCTCTAAATAGCCCCATTTCTGCACTTATGTGCAGGCTTCCTGGATCCATGTAGCAAAATCAATTAAATGATCCTCTGTATTCCTGTAATGCACTGTGCTTATTTATAATGGCTTCAGCTCTCACTGTGCTCGATTATAGTATGTATTTTGTGAATTCTAAGATAAAATTTCTTTTTTACTTACTTTTACATTTTAACATCTCCGAACCCAAAATATATCTTTTAGTCAATGTCGTAGTTGTCGTGCAGACGTCAGCCATGATGTCGGTCTCGTGAATTCTGCAACATTAAAAGCAGTAACATCACATTTAAAAGATACTTCCAGAAATAAAATGCGGAAATGTTTTTTACCCCTCTCATCGAATTAACTGTAAAGAGGGGAGGAGGGAGGTGACAAATAAAAAGTTTGGGGCCACATTCAGAAAACAGGAGTGAACATTGCAACCCTGGCTGAGTGGCTTTTATTCTTCCTGAATTATTTTAAGAAATTCATCCATGCCAGTCAATACTTATGTTGAGCTCAGAGGATGGCATTGATTGGGTAAACACCAGAAGGACAACTCTGAGTTGAAGAGGAATTCAAAAGAATCAAACTTCGAATGTGAAGAAATTTTCAGAATAACTTAATCAATTTAGTTTTGAATAAATTTTAAGAAACTGAACAACAATAAAGTAAGAATTCTATACAATAAGTGCAGTATGTCAGAGTTTCATTGTCAGTATTTTATATTTCTTAGTTGCACATGGCACAATGGCAAGTGTTATTATCAATACTGTTTTAGCATCTGAAATACAGTCTTCAAATGTCAGCTCTATAAGAAGGTGAGCTCCTCTAGTTAACCACGTGCTGCTCATCCTTGCATTCTCCTTGCCACATACAACATTCGGCATAGGGAGAAAGGAATTAAATAAATATATGAATAAATAAATAAATGATTCATTTTTTGTGTGTATAGCTCATCTCCCCCAACTGAATCACAGACTCATTGATTCATTCTTTGATCTATGCATCAAGAACTTACTGGGTTTCATTGTGTTGGGCATTAAAAATGTAGATAAAAGACACACGGTTCCTGCCCTCAAATAACTCATAGTTTAACGAATAAATAGTCACATATACAAAAAGAGACAGAAGCCTGTACTGAGTGTTATAATAGAACAGTGTTCAAAATTTGATAAAAGTTTACAAATGTTACAATAAATTCAACTGGGTATATTCAGGAAGATTTTGTAGGAGAAGTGGAGCTTAAGTGAAGACTTGAATAAGCAGAAGGGATTTTCAAGATCAATGAAGTAGGAGGTTCCTTCGAGGCACATGGAGCAACATTCACAAAGAGAGGCTGGCAGGAAAGAGCTGAAGAGTCCAATATGACAAAGAATCAAGTACATGTGCACATGAAATTAGAAGGAGGGAGCATGTAGCTGCGGAAACAAAACAGGAGTTAGTTTGTGGAGCCTCCTATGCCATGATACATTTGATAAATTTATAATTCATAAAAATATTCCACAAGTGATGTAAAACAAAAACTTGCACAAAGTTGGCACTCTGGTAATTACGGGAAGATGCTGTGAGCTGATGCATGAGAAGAATGTCCACTGTGGAGGGGGAGCTGGGGAGACATTCCGCTGGGAAGGCAGCGTGCCGGTGAGAAGGCTGGGAGAGAAAACCCCTGAGTGCGTAGCTAATAGACAACAATACACTGTGCGCTTTCCCCGAGACCATTTTGATTTATTTTTGTTCATTTGTAATTTTTAGTAAATTAACATTGTTGCTTATCTCTAAGATATGGGAGTCTGACCCTAGAGAGAACAGGTAATTTGTTTTTAAATTTGAATAGAAGACTAAGAAAGGGGGGTGAGTGATGTTGGCATCTGCATGCCTTTAGAACCCTTGGATGGGTAAGCCATGACAGGCAGGAGCTGACCTCGTGAAAGATACCTGTAAAACTTCATCCATTAAAGCAGGAAATAGTCACAACTTGGTATTAGGGGACAGTGTATTATTTGTAAGATACCATTAATTCAATCCTACTTAGCTTGGCTTTTATTGTTATATACATCTATATATGTAAGAACAAATATATATATTTTTTATATATATAAAAGCAATGTATATAGATGTATATACACACATGTATAGATATACAAAAAATATATATATATGGTTTTATATATATATATAAAAAATATATATATATATATGAAAATAAGCAAAACCTATCTCATATAGTAAGGTCATACAATGAATCACTCTCCTAATCAAAGATTACAAGATAGTTATTGTTATAACATTGTCAAATATTAAAGAAACTGGAGCAAAACAGGTGATGAAGTGACAATCAGAGCCAAATTCAAAGTTTAGAAATGCCGTCTCAGGAAAGTTAAATGAAGCTAAGAGAAAATGGACCGAGGTAAAACCAGTTCCCTATTTGTTGGAAACAAAGGAGGGTAATAAAAAGTCACTGTAGGTAAGTTTGAAGCTAATGTCCTCACATGGGGGTGGAGGGAAACAGAGGAAGCCCCTTCTGAGTATTTGTGTTTCTCTTTAGCATCACTGCACTGAGTACTGTACCATGGAAATGCATTCCTGAATAACCCGTCTTCTACGAAAAATAACAGGACATATGGGAAAATACAGAATTTTGGACAAACCATTACAAATCAATAAATCTTTATGGAAAAAACAGTATGATACCAAAACAATATCAATACTTGCACCCGAAACTTGTAAAACTTGTACAAAATAAAAAAATGCTAAAATATATCGGAATTTAACATTAAAACAAAGGTTAATGCTCTTGATGCCAGGGTGTGCAAACAAGTTTGAAGCTGCGAATTTACAGAGATAAGGACAAAATGCGCGGAGATGAAGGAGAAACTCGAGGAAGGCACTGGCAGGCAGGGAACGATGGGTCCCTATTGAGCCAGGACTAAAAACGCCGTGTGCAGTAATTCATTCCTCTGCGGCTCGTGTTCCACTGTCTCGGTGTACTTTTCATTTAGCTTCTCTAACTTGAACGGCATAAAACTATTAATGTAATGGAAAAAATGTGAATAAATCAACTTGGCTTCTATATTGCATTGATATCAATACCATGTCTGACCATTGGATATGAGTCAATTTGCATTATAGAAACACACATTGGGCTAGAAGTAGATGTTATGCCTATGAATAAATGCTTTCCTGTTGCAAGCATCCAGCTTTTTACATTTTAGAGAATAGTGCACGTACACACATGCACACATATGAATTATACTTTCCAAATACGTTAACATGTTGAAAACTACTACAATATGCAACAGGATGTAGGAGTAGGCTAGGCTTGTGGAATAGCATACGCATCCACCTGAAAACGAAGGCATAGTGACTCGACAGAGATTGACGGTTACGGTAAGGGGTCTAGCAGGAAGTGAAGTGGGAAGAAGTAAGTCCTGATGAAGCTGCTATCGGCACACACTATGAGAAAAGCTTGGGAAGTTTCTGAAACATGCAGTAACGTGGTTGGCGGTCCCAGTGATTTAGGAAGTGATCTCGGTGGCAGCGTCACCAAAAGAACACTTGGTGGCTATTGCCACTGTTCAGAGGTGATGTTACGGGTGTGAACCATGGCGGTCTCAGTGGGGATCACAACTTAGTAACAGAAGACACATTGTAGAAATTAGAAATTAGAATGTGGTGGTAGTTCTTTGGGATTCTCTGATATGTTCATGGATGACATAAAAATTCTGGGTTTCAAGTGGAAGGTTGATTGGAGGAAGGAAGAAGTCAGCTGTGCTGAGATACTTAACAGAAAGCACAATGCCAGGGGGACCCCCAAAATGGAATTACCTTTTAGAGGGTGGGCCCCTTAAAATAGGGGCTTCTCCCACTAGATGAGCATTCTAGAAACTCATCCATATCAATGTACCAACTGGTGGTGGTGTGAGAAGTGGCATTTGGCTTCACTGAATTTATTTTGAAGTCTCTTTCAACACGTTTGCCCATGTCATGATGGATGACTTACAAGTGCACCTGCCCACACCACACTGAGTGCTCAGTAGTTTTTGACCAAAAACAGCACGACCCCTGTTCCTCCCGTCCCTGTTCACCTGATCTTATCCCAAACCACTTTTTTTTTGTTTCCCTGGATGTAAAAAGTCCTCAAAGAGAAATGTTTTGCTTTTGAACAAAACATTTGTTCAAATATATTGAACAAATGTTCAAATAGGCGTACTGCATCAAATTGAGAGTACTTTGAAGGTGACTAAGGTTTAAACCTTTAAGAATAAATACACAATTTTTTATAAATAAATTATCTTTTGGCAGATTCCCTCCTTGTACAGTATTCAAAGGATGTATTATAGAATTGTGCACCTGAAACCTATAAGATTTTATTAACCAATGTCACTCCAATAAAGCCAGTAAAAATAAAACATGAAAACAAAATGTGCGTATATAAAAAAGATTGCCATATGGATCAAATAAAATAGTGTTTTTGAAAGTAAAAAAAGAAAAAACCTTGGAAATGCTCTGGGTTCACAATCCAAAATACAATTTTCTCCATTATTAACATCATAGTCCTAGAATGAAAATTATCAGTATGGCAAAATCTCTCCATTTTTCCAAAATGTTTGGCAAAGTCAGTAGCCATTGATGATGCCTAAATACATTAGCCATTGCAGGCTGCAAATGGTTGATGTGCCAACATTCATTCTGCACTCACCAGCGGTGACGCTTCTGTAAATAAGAAGCTCCCTACAACCACTTGTTTGGTTTCCCTGTTGTGTAGCTTCTCCAATAAAGCCATTGTGTATGGTTTATTTTGTCCCTGTATCTCCTTTTAAAATATTTCCTCTCTTGTATTCTCAAAATATGACCAACCATTAAAAAAAACCCAAAAAACTATTATCATGGACCCTTCTATTCAAAATGTTATGCTCTGGAGAACATTACGCTAAGTGAAATAAGCCAGGCAGTGAAAGACAAATGCCATATGATCTCACCTATAAGGGGAACCTAATCTACAAAACTAACAAATGAGCAAAATAGAACCGGAGACTTGGAAATAGAGAACAAATTAACAGTGACCAGAGGGGATAGGGCGGGAGATATAGGGGGAAGCGGGGGGAAGTTGCAATCCAAGGGACACGGATAGAGGACTCATGGGCACGGACAATGGGGAAGACTCATTGGGAGTGGGGGACGGCGCGGGGAGAGCACTGGGGTGAAAGGTGGAACAGCTGTAACTGAACAACAATGAAAAATGTCATGTTTTATATTTCATTTCATTTATTCCTTACTGTTTTTTTTTTTTTCCTTGAAATTGGTTCCTAAGTCCTTTTGGCATGATCTTCCTGCCTTATGACAGCTCCTAAATGATAAGCTGCTCAGGTTTTATCGTACCCCAAACAAGGCTCCCGGCTCATTTCAGAGGAAAATGGTAATGTGAAGTCTGCAATGTAGGCTCTAGTAGGCCAATTCCTATTTATAAAACAAATAATTGGAGTTGATTTTCTAGCTCTCTCATTCCAAGTTTCCTAAGACAAATTTATATTTGGAATCTTTTTTTGATTAAAATGCAAAAGTAACTTATAGGACCGTACTTCTTGGATTGAAAGTGAATTGGGTTATGAAACTAGGCTTATCATTTTTTTATTATTATGTAAGTTAAAAACTCACCTCATCATATGGGTTACAATTTCCACAACCACTAATTTTCTTAGTATTTCGGACCCAAAATATGGATGACAACTGACTCAATATTAAATGTAAGGGATATAAGGAAGCCTCTTTTTCTGTCCTTCAAAAAAAGTATTATTTTATTACTTAAAAGTTAAAAAGTTGTTGGCAGTACATTCCACTCATAACTGGTAAGTTACCAGGTAAAGCAGCCCCTGGGGAGTGAGCATACACTCGATGAGTGAAAATGCCATAGAATGGGCTCAATGTACTTATTCTTTCTGTTGTTAATATTAAAGCAGATGGTAATAAAATACTGATATGCTTATAATTCAAAACTCAATGAACTAAAAAAATCACCCAGTTTCCTTTACCCCCCTGCTAATCGTACAAATGCAATACAGATCAATGTTGGTTGAGAAGTAATATTTGAGTTCTGCTGTGAAACTGAATTATAAATATAGACGTGTGAACTAGTAATTATGCTCCCTTGTTAAGGAGAATAATTTATTATAGAACTGATTATTCCTCCAGGTATTTTTAGACTAATTTCCAGGTAATAAAAATAGTGCAAGAACATGCAGAAGTGAAAATTAACCTCAAATAACGGCATCCCCAAAAAGCAGTTGGAGAGCTTTCCTAACTTAAGTGCATGGCCAGGGGTTATCAGTACACACGCAATGGACAGTAACACGTTAGATTTTTCCTAAAGTCTAGGAAAAGTCTACTTTACTTTACTGGGTTGGCATGGTACATAGGAAAATTTTATTCTTGAGGCATGGATAAAATAGATTTAAGATCAAACTGATGGATTATTACATTGACACAGTACATATGGCCCCGGGATATTAATGTGAAAATTTTGGATAAGGAAAGGGAAATCAGGGGATGTTTAAAATTGAAATGTCATGAACTCAGAATCTCAATAGCCACCACCTTTCTAAAATGGCATAGTATGATTTTTAACATCACCAATTTGCATGTGACCCAGAACTATAAGAGAAAACCCACACAAGAGTACCAGACCATCAATAATTCAAACTGCTTCCTATTCGGTAGAAATTTTCATTTTCTTGCAATCCCTAAACACATATTAAGACAAGTGATTATATTCTGGCTTTGCTATTTAGGAAACTGACTGCGTTCTCAAAATGACTTCTTGATTAAAATTCTGTAGCTATCCTGGTCAAAAGATAAGATTCTTCCTTCAGACTAAACTCACTGTAACATTCCTTTAAAACAAAATTAAAATGAATTCATTTTGCCTTCCCCTCCACCACCAGTGGGCAAGAGTGTGCCCTTGGAACCAATCGAGACCTTTTGGACACGTGGCCAGAGACAAGCCCAGCGTCTGCTTTGGCAGGTGTGCTGACTTTTTAGCCCTAGCGAGTGATGGCTTATCGTGAGCAGGTCACAGGCAAGGGGGTGGGCAGCCCCACTCAGAGAATCAGACTCCTTACATGCGATTTCTGTCTCTGGCTCTCACCGAACAGTGTCTCTGAGAAAGTTTCTTCACCGCTTTGTCCCGTCTCCTTACCTGTGAAACGTGTATCTAAGTATTTCCCACATGGGATTTTGCTGCCTTCTGACACCAAGTTGAGCCCGGGGACTAGTCATACAATTTATAAAACTCTTTCCTTGGAGCTTCTTTATGTGAACTTCCAGGAATCATACGAAGCAGCCACCTCCTTCAAAGATTTTTCTTTGACCGATAATAACAGTGACAATAATGATACAGTCATTATCTCCTGAACACTTACTCTGTGCCTGACTGTTCGCAGGGTTTTGACGGATCGTCACACTCTATGTGGAAGGTTTTATTTTTACCCTCATTTCACAGATCAGAAAACTGAGACTCCGCAAGTGTCGGTCACCTGTTCAAACTTCCACAGTGCTTCATGGGAGAGCCGGGCTCGGACCCAGCTGTCTGAGAAGTCTTTGTCTCCTCACTTCCGTGCTCTGCCCAAACTCCTAGCACCCTGCACCCACCTTTCACAGTTCGTACTGAACTATAGGGTACTTGCCGCCTGTCTGTCCCTAAATGTAGACCATCCGTCCTAGAAGGAAGGGCCCACTTCCACATTCAGCTACAGGATGCGGCACCCAGAGGGCACACAGTACGTTAGAAATCAGTAAAAAATAAACTCTGCATGTGAAAGTTGGCATGAACGATAATTTGGTGAGAAAGAGTTGAACAGCAGAACCCAACAGACCGCCGGCTGGCTGGGCGCGGGGCTCTGGCACTGCTGCGGGGTGGGGGTCGGGGGACGGTACCAGAAGTAACCTCAGGAAGAGGCGTTCATAGTGATCAAGTTTTCCTGTTTCTGCAGCCTCTTCTTTTAGATGAAAACCTAGGAGGGCAGGGTAGGGATGTGTTCTTATTTGCTTTTGTTTGTTTGTTTGTTTGTTTGTTTAGCCCTCATGACTACAGAGTATCTGATACAAAGTAATAATAGAGATAATGTTTTTCAAATTGACAGCAAATCTGAAGTTTATTTTTGTTCCCAAAGAGGGAGCAACTTATCTGCCCTCCATTCTTCCCAGGAACTCAAATGTGTATAGATCTTGAGAAACTGATACTAAAATTCACATGGAATCAAAAGTGTGCAAGAACGATCAAAGCAATTTTCAGAAAGAAGAATAAGGATAATGGGCTTGCCTTGCTACATATCATATCGAAATGCTAATAATTAGATGAGTGTGATAGGACACTGATTTGACCAAGAGTCAAAACGAAAGATTGGAAAACTGGCCTTATGCATATATAAGACCCTATTTAATATATAAGTAATGTAAATGGGTGAATTAAGTAATGTTTTACCTGAGTAGTAAAGGATACATTATTGAATAAATGGTCTTGGTTTAGCTGAGTATTCATTGGGTAGACGGGCTGTTTGAGTGATCAAGTCAGACTATTCTCCAAAAATAAAATTTAGGTATATGAAAGAGGAATTTGTATAAATGAAACAAAAAGAAACCAGTAAAGAAAAACTTAAAAATTTTTAGACTAAAGATAATATGTTCACCTTAGAGTTATCAGAGTCTCAATAAACTTGTACATTCCATGCATTTTATTATTTTAGCCTCATAGCACGTGGTTCTATACAGAACATCGGAGGGTCCTCCTTAAGTCATTATTAATTGTAGTATTCTCTGAGTGAGGGGGATTGAAATAAACATGTCATTCTTTGGAACTTCCATTTTTAAAGGAGTTTATTCCATTTTGTATGGGCCATGGATTTTGTTGTTCTGTGCATACCTGATGCAGGTAGATTTGATGGCTTTGTTATAAGGGACTACCTATTTTTGTCACTGTTTACACTGTCCTTGGAGATAGAATCATGTGCTTTGGACATGAGCAGAATTTAAGAGTGGGGCTTATGTTGCTGTTAAAGTCCAACAGGGAAGGAAGGCCAGGCCACGGTTCCGGGGATGATTTTGGTTTCTGGCGAAATACTGTTACTAGTTTTATCTGCTTTGAATGACCGTGGAACATTATCACAGTTAAGCAACAGAACCACATGTAAGGAAATACTTCTTGGGCTTCAGTTAATTTGAATGAGATGGAAAAACAACCTTTCTAAAAATTCCTATGTATGTCATTAATATTTGGCTTTTTTTAAAACAAAAACATAGATATTTCACAACAAAAGGTTTAAACAAAAATTAATGAAACGTGAATCAAAATCAAATGTGTTTTGGAGGATAAGAGACAGTTGCATTGGTCTTAGGATGTAGACGTTTTTGATTACCTCGATCTGGAGTATCTAGGATAAAGTTTTGTTGTTGAAATTTTGCATGACAGGTGTGCTTTCAATGTTAGACGTGTTGCCTGGGAGGTCTAGATAGTTTCTCTTTATTTCTCAAGAGTCTCCTTAGATGTCACCTCGTTGGGAGAATGACAGCACTCCTGCAATCGCCCCGTCTCTCTCCCAAATCCCGATCTCTCTTTGTTGGATCCCTCTGAAAAGCTTATGCACATATTTGAAAAATTAATCCTTATTTAAGTCGCATGAACATATTCTTCACTTGTCTTCGTGAAAGAAGCAATAAGCAAAGTGCTTCTATATGCCCCCACATCCTAACCCATCATATCCTGTTCCTTACTGGAACCCCATCACTGTTCAGCCTCTACTCCCACCATGGCTGTCCATGGCATGTTAGTTGACAGACTAAATAGTCATTTATGCTACTTGACCTCACAGAAGACTTTCACAGATTGATGGCTTTTTCCTGGCTTCTGGATTACATACATCACACCCAGAGAGCCAACCAGAATTCCGAGACCACCCTACCCAGGACTAAGGAGAATAAAACAAAAGAAAAACAATAAAGGAATTATGCTTTATACTTTTGGGGATTCACATTTTTCCTGTGGGAACATATGAATGATTTGAGAATATAAATTTTACTATTTAGGGAATATTTGGAGATATGTTATGTTGCCAGGTGTTCTACAGTCTGGGTTATCTAAACCAGGGGTCCTCGACCTCTAGGCTGTGGACCAGGACGCCCCAAGCCTGTTAGGAACGGGGCCTCACAGCAGGAGGTGGGCTTGAATGTAACGTGCTTGAATCATCCCCAAACCACCCCCCATCCCCCCCACCCCCCTGCCCCCGTTCCATGGGCAAAGTGTCTTCCATGAAACTGGTCCCTGGTGCCAAAAAAGGTTGGGGACCCCTGATCTAAACCATGGACAATTCTTGTTTGAAGAGCATGTTTTGGCAAAATCACTGAGTTGAATTAACATCAACGTAAGAAATGGAAAAGGAAAGGGTCCTTTTCTCAGTGTATGAGGTGTCTATGGAGACAATAAAATTGCAGTAATATCCCTATACATTGAAGTGATTTCTGGAAATAGCATTAAACAGATAATTGATAAGAAATCAGTGAGCCTTAATATGTCATTAGTCTTAGGAGGTTGCAAAGTGTCAATTATAAAGTTGAAAATTGGAAATTACAAAGGTAATTTCTTCCGTTTTTCTCCTGAATTCTTTCTTCTCGGGTGTTAATAGTTCTCACTGACATGAGAAATAACTGTTCAGCTCTTTAGATTAAAAAAATAAAATAATGGTGGAAATAAGGGCATAGTCAAAGAACACGCATGAGCGACACGTGGGCATGGACAGTGGTGTGGGGATGGGCTGTGGGAGCTGGGGTGGGCTGGGCAGAGGAGGGCAAAGGGGGAAGTTGGGACAACTGGAATAGAGTCACAATAAAAAATAAATATAAATACAATTTAAAATAAAATAAAATGTGGGGATCTGTCATTGATGATGCCCTGCAAGTAAGGGAGGCTAAGGAACCCCCGGCCCTCATTTCATTTCTCCCCAAGAAGAACTGTTAGTTGGGTCAAGAACTAACTGGCATCTTCGTGCTAGAGAATAGAGCTTTCCAAGGCGTGACCGCAAGTTCAAAAGCTCCATATGTCTTGAAATATTCTCTATTTTTCTTCATTTTGGGTGATAATGTCACATTGCTCTTCCTTTTTATTTTCCATCCGTGAGACTGAGTTCAAAAGGGACTGGGGCTCTGTTTAAAAAGCTTGTGAATGTCCAGTAGAGCTCAGAGAAGCCAAAGTGAGAAGGGTTCTGGTTAAGTGACTTTAGGAGTGCGAGGCGCACGCATCAGGCAGTAGTGTACTTCATTACCTGCTTCTGTATTTCTCAAACTGAGAGATTTATGAAGTCAAGCTTGGGGATTGGTACAGTCCGATCATACCGTTGATTTAGGATTTATGTCCTTGACTCACTCATTCTGGAGAAGATGGCTAAGTAAGTACGTAAGTTTTATCAACAACTAACATAAAATATTTCCTTATTTATAAAATTCTTCCGCATTCAGCTTTACAGCTGATGTCAGTAAATTCTGCGAGTTTATATGAGTCTCATGTTGTCAAACGTGTAGAAGAAGGTGAAGAGACATCTCCAAGTCACTAACCTGAACACAAATCACAAATCCCCCTCTGTTTCCTTGCTTTATGTTCTTTCCAAGATGGAGAAGTAAAAGACCGATATGGTAGATACAAATACATGCAAAATATAATAGTTTATGTTTATGATAAAATTATGTTTCCTGACAAAGTATAAACTATACAGAAAGAAGACAATCCTGCATTTGAAGCCCATAAACCATTAGAATTCCTAAAACAGAAGCGAGCGTCCCTACACACACTGTGTGCTCATAAAGGCTGACTGTGTTTTATTAATGAGATTTCCTGGGTTAAGCTAAGCATATTTATGTATTATAATATTCAAAGTTCTTAAATTGCCCACAGTGCAATTTAACACATCTGACCTGAATGGCACTGACAAAATTCATTTGTGAATTCTCATTATCATCTAGAATGTAATATTACAAATCACTAAGCCAAATACTGATTTTCTCATTCTAACCGTCCTTATAAATGTCAAACAGATGGTTTGATTGGTATATCAATAAAGGCCTTTAAAATGGGAGTTAACAGCCACTTACAGGACTTTAGTAAAAAATTAACATGGTTCAGAAGAGGGCATAGAGACAGGAAAGAGAAAACAGTAAAAGAGAAAGTTTCATGATTTCAGATTCTCCTGAAATCTGAGTAGTCAATCCACCCTTGTTGTATGGAATTTACCACTTACAAATTTAGAGCTCAAATAAGAAAAAAAACATCCCTTCCAAATTTACGTGTGACACTACTGTCTATACCTCCTTCAACCAGCTGAGCGAAGGGGAGAAAGCCAAAGGTCATGGTTTTGCTAAGAGAAGAGAAGCAAATGTGCAAACGTTAAAGGGGCGGGGCTTTTAGAACAGAGCGCCATAAAAGAGGAAATTATCGAGAGAGCAACCTAAGCGCCCAACCATGAATGAGTGGGTCAAAAAACTATGGTACATTTACACAAAGGAATGCTGCGTAGCAGAAAGAAAGGGCTACTACCCTTTGTGACAGCATGGATGGAACTGGAGATCATTATGGTAAGTGAAATAAGCCAGGTGGTGAAAGACAGATACCATATGGTCTCACCTGTAAGTGGAGCCTAATCAACAAAATAAACAAGCAAGCAAAATATAACCAGCAACATTGAAATAAAAAATAAACTGACAGTAACCAGAACGGGAGAAGGGGGAGCTAACGGGAAAAGAAAGGGGAAGGGTCATCAAGGAACATGCACAAAGGACCCATCGGCAAAGCCAAATGGAGGAAGAATCGAGGGTGGGAGGTGGGGATGTGTGGGGCTGGGGAAAGTGGTGGCAGGAAAATGTTGACAAAAATAAATAGGCAGGGGGAGGCTAAGAATAGTATAGGAAATTGAGAAGCCAAAGAACTGAAATGTACAACCCATAAGCATGAACTAAGAGGTGTGGGGATGATGGGATGGGGTACAGGGCAGAGGGGATAAAGGGGAGAAAAAAATGGGACAACTGTAATAGCATAATCAATAAAATATACCACGGTGTGTGGGGGGGGAGAGGGGGAGAGAGAGAGAGAGAGAGAGAAACAGAGAGAACCATGCGGAAAAAAACAAAACAAATCTACAGAAGGTGTTCTCATGTGTTTGACTGAAATTACACAAGGCTAGTCAGAGCACAACTGCTGGAGAAAGAATAATTATAGGGAACATTAAAATGAACAGTTTCTAGAATTCACACAGAGGAATGGATGATTTTAATTCTTACCAGAGTGTGGACCTTCACTGGGTACTTGGGCCCCAGTAGAGGTCCAAGGAGGGTCTGCTTTAGTGGTAAGGCAAAGCCACCCTAGAGCTAGACTCCCCCAACCTTGTCCTCAGAAGCTGTAGAAAGCAGACTGTTAGAACACACACTAATACTCTTGCAAAATGCAACCAAATACAACACTCAAAGATAGAAAGTTTTGAAAAACTGACATGCAGTAAAAAATATGACCCACGTGCGTGAGAAAGAGCAGTTAAAACATTCAGAAATAACAGACATGATGGAATTGCCAGGCAAGGACTTCGAAACAGATATTATACCTACGTTTAAAGGTTTAAAAATTCTAATTGTATTGTGAAGGAAACTAGAATACATAAAAAGATTAAATGAATTTTTTAGATATGATAAAATATAGTATCTAATATAAAAAGTTTACTTGATGTGCTTTAGTAGAATATTAGTCACCAAAGAAGAAACAAGAAATGAACTTGAAGACAAAGCAAGAGGATTTAATAAGTGGAAACCCAATAGGAAGTATAAATAAATGCAAAATAATAGAGCTTCAGTTACCTGAGAGACACTATCAAGTGGTTCAATATATGAGTAATTTGTGTCACAAAAGGAAAAAGGAGGTACAGGAAAAATATTTCAAGGAATAATGGTCACAGAGTTTTTTTAAAAATTATTAATCTATAAATGCACACATACATAACATTAAATGAAACACACACAGAATAAATGCCAAACAAGTCACAAAACATCACACATCATATTAAAAGTGTTTTTTAAAAAGAGTGATGAAGGGAATAATCTTAAAAGAAGCTTGGGTACAAAATGGCATATTATGTAGAGAGCAAGGACATAAATAAATTCTGCAAGTCAAAAGAGAAAGACATATTTAAAGTCCTTGATCTCATAGTTAACCCATTCAGCCATTAACAACCTGTTATTCAGCCTCTATGTATTTGAATGTTTTTGAGTTTTTTTCTTGAAGTTGATCTCTAGTTTCAAGCCATTGTGATCCAAGAAGATGCCTAGTATGATTTCAACTTTCTCGAATTTTTTAAGGCTTGCTTTGTGTCCTGCCATGTACTCTATTTTTTAGTATGACCCATGAGCATTTCAGAAGAATGTGTATTTTGCTTCTTTGGGGTGAAATGTTCTGTAAATATCAATTAAGTCCATTTGATCTAGAGTGTCATTCAATCCTGAAATACCTTTACTGATTTTTGTTTGGAAGATCTATCCATTATTGACAGTGGGGTGTTAAAATCCCCTACAATGACTGTATTGCTATCTGTCTTTTTCTTAAAGTCCTCCAATATTTCTTTATATATTTAGGTGCACCTATATTGTATGTATATATGTTTATAAGAGTTGTATACTCTTGTTGGACTAATCCCTTAAGTATTACCTTCTTTGTCTCTTATTATGGCCTTTGTTTTGAAGTCTATTTTGCCTGATATAAGTATTGCTACCCCCGCTTTTTAAATGTCCATTTGCATGGAATATTCTAAGTACCCACCAGTAGATGAATATTTTAAAAAACTGTCATACATTTACACAACAGAATACTATGCAGCAGAAGGGAAGAAGAAGGAATACCCACCCTTTACGACAGCATGGAAGGAACGGGAGGCTATTACGCTAAGTGAAATAAACCAGTCAGTGAAAGACATATATCGTATGATCTCACCTGTGAGAAGAATCTAATGAACAGATAAGCTAATGAGCAAGCAGAACCAGAGACAACATTCTTGGAAACAAGAATGAGACTGACAACTGCCAGAGGAAAGGGGCGAGACGGAAATGCAGAAAGGAGGGGAAGGGGCTAGTCAAGGAGCATGTATGAGTGACCCACGGACGCGGACAGCAGAGCGGGGACTGGCTGTGGGAGCGGGGAGTGGACTGGGCGGAGGAGGGCCGGGGGGAGGGGAGGATCGGGACAACTGGAATAGAATAAGAATTTTTTTTAAAAAGGATGTTAAAGGAAATTCTTCAGGCAGAAAATTATGGGTGTCAGGTAGAAAAGATCTACATGAAAGTACACAGAGCACTGGAAGTGGTAAAAACATAGTAAAGATAAACTCAAGTTTAAAGTTTAGAAGGGAGCTTTCCTCAATCCCAGACCTACGCACATTATAGCCTCAGGAAAGAAAAGGAACTCTGACCGTGGCCAAAGGTCTTGTTACACCTTATACTTCTTATATAATCACTAGAGAAACTTTTAAATTGTATGCCTCTTTTCTTCATATGCAAAAGGGGTAACGATAGTTTTGCTATGCATCCCCCAGAATAGACATGAGAATGAAGAAAGAAAGTCAAGAAAATGGATCTTTAGAAATATTTCAACCAAAAGTACTCACACTGTCATCCCTCTACACATACTGATAGAGATCACAGATATGCCAACGACAGAGACCACCCACAGCCTCACAGCATAGACAGTCTGGTAGGACACGGAGGGACTAGGCAGAAGCTACACTAATAAATGGCACAGGAGGCGGCCTACGGGCGCACTCGGGGGCTTATTAGACAGCGAGAACACCACCGCGTCGGGACTGAGGAATGCGGGCTGCCTGTAAGATTTTGCTAGAAATTAACGATATAATTCTAGGAAGTTATTTTCCTATTGAGGTTCACAGTGAGTATAATTTCTTAGCAAAGGCCCCTCTGGTTTTAAAGGTCAGCCAGTCTAATTATTTTAAAACAATAACATGATCATTTGAAGTTATTGGAATTGCTTATAGTTGGCCAAGCCCTGTTGGGGGCGAGTAGGTATTTTATTTTCATACACATAGACAAGCATTTTATTTATTTACTTTAAATTACATTTAATTTTATTTTCATTTTTGATGTTTTATTATTTATGCTATTATAGATGCCCCCCTTTTCCCCATTTCTCCCCCTCCACCCAGCCTACCCCCCACTTCCGTAATCAGCCCCCTCACCGTCATCCATGTCTGTGGGGCCTTCATGTGTGTTCTTTGACTGATCCCCTCGCTTTCCTTCAGTCAGTCCCCACTTCCCTCCATCCCCTCTTACAGCTGTCAGTCTCTCCCCTGATGCCGGTAGTAAACGTATCCGGTCGAAATTAATTAGCGATGGAGAAAGGTGTAAATGCTAAACAAATTTATGTATATATAAGTAACATAATTATATATAAAATGTACGTATGTGTACGTATATATGGGGAGAGAGAGAGAGGCAAGAGATACTGATATGGATATAATCCCACACTTCCTCTGTACAATCTTGTATAAATTAATTTTCCTCTCTGAATCCTTGTTTCCTCATTAATTACAATGACCGTACAGACTTATCAGCACAATGAAGTAATATAAGCTGATTGTGCCTTATAAACTATAAAGTTCTAGGCAAGTGCATATTATTACTATAATTAACGCATTTTGATCTGAACAGTGATTGTTTAAATGGGTGTGTGTGCTGTTCCTTTATTAACTCATTCTCACATCTGTCTTCTCTTTCCTTGCTCTACTCTGCTCCGGAGGGTCTGCGGGCTCCTAACCCCTCTCTCTCCAGGTTTCTGGGCCAAGTGCAAGGTGAGGGGATTCGAGAGCACCAGCAAAGCCGGCGCCAGGGCTGCCCTCCCTCCTGTGCCTTCCTGGCCCGGCCTTCTCTGCCTCTCGCAGCTTCTCCAGAGCGGCTGCCTCTCGCCTGCGCGTCAGTCTCGGCCCAGAGGGAGGGCCTGGGCCTTGACTGACACAGCAGAAGTGTTTTGCCATGAGGGAGTCTAACAACCAGAAGAGATTATTTACTTGTCCAAAAATACAATAAACCAAAGCAGGATTTTAATTACAAGTGCATTATTCGTTTTTACATTGCACTTTTAAATGAGATTGTAGTGCCGGAGATCTTCAAAGAAATATAAGAATATAATCACAGCTTTAATATTATCCCTACCATTAACATCTAAACTTTAAAACTTTCCCTTTCCAGTGTGCTTTATTAAAAAAATTGTTACACAGAAAAATTATTGCTACTCTAGGTAACCCCCAGCAGGCATGTTGTTTAAATGCTGGGTTTATAATTTGTCTTAATCTCGTTAAAATTGTTAATGTTATTACCATTGCTTTTAGTATCTGAAACTTATTATGATGAAGCTTCATATTAAAACACTTGGTTGTCACCTTTTCTTCTGTAAGTAATAATTTTACAGTTTTTAAAAACATTCTTACACCTGAAGGAGCTTTTGAGAAAGAAAATGTGTAATGGCTCCACTATGTATGGTAATTTAAGTTTTATAAATATTATGCCATTAAATTATGTTAAAAATCCAAGGACACGTGGGAACTTTGCTAAAATGTAAGATACAATTTGAAACGAAGACTAACCTATATATGAAATGAAACAAAATCGAAAAGAACAGCATCCAATTCCAGTCACCCCAGTTAATGGCTGGATAACTTTGAGTCAGTCTGGAACTTCTCTTTCCAGCTTAATTCCTCTGTGCTTTGCTGCGTCTCCCTCGTAGAATTGTGTTACTCTCCGTGGGGAAGACGGTACCTAGGCCAGTGCTGTCTTATACAAGTGCTAGAATCTCTCACTGTCGTATTCCTTCCAGTGTGAACCCCTGAAGGTGTCTTACCTGGCTGGGTTCTATGCTCCATCTTAACACAGGGAATCCCTGGCTTGACTTTGAAACATTACTGTGGGCGACGTGAAACAACCCACACAATTTAGGACAGAAAGAGAGTTTGAAATGAATGAGTCCAAGGGAGTTATACATGTTTTATTTGCGTGGACCTGATTTGGCCTCCCATGCCGATGTGCACGTCTAAGGAGGCATTGGGGGAGCATGCCCCCTTTCCCAGCACTACTTGACCTTGTAAACCTGTGTTTTGTATCTGAGCTTGAGAGCAATGCATTTGACCATGCTCTCTGTATCATGTCGATAATGTAGACTCTTAGAATGTCAGCCCTGAGAGGGGCCTTAGAGTATGTTTGGAACAATGATACTATTTCACAGGAAATGAAAATGAGACACAGGGGAAAGCAAGTGCTTAACTGTTATCTGGTTAACTTATGAATTAAATTGTTAATTAACTTATCCTACATGTAGTTATTGAGCACTGGAGATGCACCACGCTCGGTGTTATTTATGTGGAGAAAATAATTATGAATGATATAGTATAGGGGGAATTTGTCCAGAAGAAGACCTTGGAAAAGATGGGGCCCTCAACTTTGATCTTAAAAGATGAGAAAGGTTTGCCAAGTGAAGAAAAATATAGCTTGAGCACAGGAGGAAGACAGAAAAGCATAAAGGTAAATCACACATTTGGAGAATGACAAGTTCTATGGATGGTGAACCAAAGGATTTGAACTGCTCAGGGTACTGCGGAGATGATTTAAGCAAGTGAAAGTTGCATGAGTATGGAAAGAACATGCTGATAGCCAAGTAAAGGATACATTTAAAGGGAAAACCACTGGAAATGACTGGGCTGGTGGAAGGTATCGATTAGTACCTCTTATTTTTTAACAAATGTATACAGATGTTGATATACACCCAAGGTAGAGGCATGCACTCGAACTTCAAATCGTCTGGAACTCTGAATTCTTGCTCAGCATTTGAATTGAAACCTATTGAAAAGATACAAGTTTCCCCACAGTTCTATGCCATTTGCTTCTCTGTGGTCCAACAATCAAATAATAACCATTCCTTTTCTCTTTCACATGTTTGAAAATAAGGCATCACCTAAGATTTCGTTATCAGGATGGAAAGAGGCTGCATACACAAAACATAATCAAAACTATGAAGCATTACTAGGAGAAGACCCTAAATCCTCATTTTTTATTTTTTCGGTCAGAGAGCCAGGAAGGTACGGTGAGCCCGGGCTGTCGCGGTGGCACCCTGCAGGAGGCCGGGGGGGCCAGGCCCTGAGAACTAAGCAGAATCTGGCAGAGCAGAAGGCGTCACCTAATGTCTTGCTGCGTGACCTTTCGTTTCTCTGTTTCTGAAGGAGAAAATACTTACCTTTATTATAATACCTATCTCATAGCTGCTCCACAGGTCAAAATTAAACCTGGAAGTTGATATGCAAGGTATTTTTTAAAACAGCTGCTTAAACAGATGCAAATTTGGGGACTGATCTAAGATGAAAAGCAGGAAGGAAAGGCAGCATTTCAGGGAAAATAATAGATAATGACTTAGTACAATAAAACTGAAGTGTTTTCTTCTAAAACGCCTTCCTTTCTCTTTCCCTTTTCTCCTTTTCTCATTTTTTCCTCTTACACTCTATCCTTCTTCTCCTTCTCTCTTCTTTCTTCTCTCCCTAATTCTTCTCTACCACTGTATGCCAGACCCAGAATTAAATATGCTTCTACCTTACAGAAGACCACAGAGTACATGCCAGGAAAAAAAAAGAATAAAACAAAAACAGGTGAACAACGTGTAAACAGTATGGTAGAATAAGTAGGGGAGGATCTAATTTACCTAGGGGAGAAGGTAAGAGATGTTAAAAAGCTTCCCACGGGGACATCTGTGTTTTTCCCATCGGCAGTACATTCCCCTCCGCCGAGCCGGCATCTCTGACTCTGTGGCTCTCAGTCAGCTCGGCAGAGAAGAGGGAGGGTGTTGCTTCTGGAGGAAACCATGAACTAACATGGATTCAGCACAGAGCTATGAAGCTATAGGTTCTGCAAGATACTAGGATTAGCTTAATCCTCTCTTCCTACTTATTGTCCCCATGGGTGGTTCAAAGTCCCCAGATAGAACAACCTGGTTACCTTGCAGGGACTTTATCCCATGACCTACTCATATAAGGCATAGGGAGTGGTTAATTTAGTGTGACCTGGTCCACTCATTGATAGTCACCAGATGTTTTACATGGGGCCCCAGGTGACCAAGGGTCACATCTGCTGCCCACTCCTCTCCTGGTCCGTTTCCCTTTTCAGCCAGACAGCCCAGTTAGAACATTGCCTCAGACAACCCTCCTCATGGAACATCCAATTGTGGCACAAGCCAGCAACAAAATTTCAAAGTATGTTTTCTGTTTATATCTCAGGTATAAACCAGGAACTCTGGTGGTTAATTAAGTCTTACAGAACATATTTTTAGTAAAAATATTTTAAAATGTGCAGCCGGGACAAACTCATCACACCCCTGTGCGTGCCAAGTTCTGGTCAAGTTCAGTTGGCATCTGAGTGACAGAGCGGCTGCTCGTTCCTGAATAAAGGCGGGCTTTGCGTGGCAGCACCTCCAAAACCAGCAGGAAGAGAAAGCTCGCAGTGTTCAGGGGGCACTTCTCTTCACACGGCAGTGTACATCTTTAGAGGTGGACGTTTCCTCTTTAACGCAAACCAGAGGTTATGTTTCTTTGTAATGCATGCTGCATTATGAAAGATGGAACTCTTCTTAAACATACGCAACTGGTCTCTTTGTTTTTTGTTTTTCTGTTTTTTTCCTGGAGAAAGGCACCCTTATTCACAATCCCATTTTGTGTGTAGGGGAAGAAGGGTCTACACATTCATTTCTGTAACAGTGAGAACGCATGCAGCTTTAACGGTCCAATGGACACTTTGCTTCCTCAATTCTTAGGACTCTGAAGCCTCTGAATGTTTCATCTTCCGTGACCCAGGCCATTGCTATGGGGTGAACGGTTAACTAGCAGATCAGAGCAATAGGCCAGGACTTAGCAGGTCACTGAGGCTCAGAGACTGTGTTCGGTGACCTGCCTTATTTACGTTCCTTTTCCTGGGTAACTTTGGGGTGGGACATTTGTAATTTTGTATTTGTAATTGAAAAAAAAAGTACTTATAATTTAGATATCTAATTGGAAGAAAATGCACTTAACTATTTTGCTAAGGCAACTACCTATCGACTGGGCCCGAGGCCGCCCGCTGCCAGGCCGAGCACCGCAGACGCCTGCCCCATGCCGTTCGGCTGTGCTTCTATGGGACCGGCGCCACCTCTGACTGAAGCCACGTGTGACTCCCGCAGGACCCCATCCCTGGTTTGCGTGCCAGTTCTCAGGAATGTATTTAAGATCTGTAAATGAGTGAGCAGTTCCGTGGAGAGAAGGTTACAGCCTCCAGGAGTGAATGAATAATGAGTTTGGGGCCTGACGCTCGTGGGGATTTTCTCACCTAATCAAATTGTTCTCCACTCTGTGATTTTTTTTAATACCGTGCCACATAGACAACTCCAGACGACAGTCATTAGAGAAACCATAGCTAATAATAGAGCACACATTAACCCAGGCTCAAGTTCAGTTGGCATCATATTATTTAAAATAAATAAAAACACTCAAACCCTTAGATAAATGCTTCAATTACCTTCCCCATTTGTATTTGTAGCTGCAATATCTCACAGACCACACTGTGCGAGCATTCCATGAATTTTGTAATGGTTTCTGCTCTTATTATTCAAGTTTTTATTTACTCATTCATTCATTCAGCACGTCTTGCGTTTACCCAGTACATACGCATCACTAGTTGCTAATCTGGGCAACTGAGGAACAAAGGAACCCTTGCCTTTTTAGCACTTGGATATTATTGAAAGAAATAGATACTTAAACAGAGACATCTCAGTATAATTTGGCACAAACCATAACTAAATTATCCACAGAGTGTTTTTGAAGATGAAATCTGGAGGATGCTAGATCTGAGAGTTGAGGAAAACCTAGAAAGAGGATCTTAGCCGTATGAAGATTCTAGAAGAGCGAGAGTTGATTTGATTGGGGTGTGGAGAGACGGTGCTCAAGGTCCTCCTTTCAGGTCAAACGCTATTCAAAGAGTAACAGTAATTTAGTGCAAGAGGGACAGCGGCAACAGAAGAGACTGACACCAAGGGCAGGCCCCAGCATCTGATCAGGAAAGACCACCTGCGCCAAGCTAAGAACTGTGTGTGTGTGTGTGCATGATTTTCAGAGGGGAGCGAAACATCTATCCAACTTTTTATTAGAAAGGCAAATACGGTGCCACTTTGGAGAATATCTAGAGAGTGACCATACAGGTAGCAAAGGAGGCCAGTTCGAAACTATTTAAGAGTCTAGGTGACATGATAGAATATGGACCAGGTACCTGAATTTCAGTTTAACTACCTCTTTTCTCTCTCTCTCTCTCTCTCTCTCTCTCTCTCTCTCTCTCTCTCTCTCTCTCTCTCTCTCTCTCTCTCTCTCTC